>JAEQBH010005262.1:0-114258 GCA_016808115.1 Tetrastigma voinierianum | reverse complement strand
ATACAAGATGGAAGAGAGAGATAAGAATGATATATGGTTCTTTAGTTCAATAACTGAATTATTAAGTTGTATGTTTTTCCAATTAAAAAGTGTGATTTAACAAGAGATCTTTATGGCACGCCATTAATATACATGTTGGTTTTTCTTATTCTTGGGGTAGCTTGGAAGAAGGAGGAAGAAATCAAGAGAATGAGAAAGGAGCTTGATCTCCAAGGCACAACCTATGCTCTATTTTGATAGACCCTTTGTTCCTCGGAGGTAAAGGTTACTCCCCAACCCAAACATTTTCAGATTTTGGTTTATAGTGATAAAAAAACGATTCAAGAAGTATTTTCGTTTGTTTGTTTGTTTGGTTGTTTTTTCGGGTGCATTTATATAGTCGGTGGAAGAACTAATGAAGGCCACGGCAACTAAGGTTCAACATACGGAGTCAGCGGACCGGTCCAGCAATTCAAGCACGCTCTAGCCCAGTTCCGGTTGAAAAAACATCATCAACACCGAGTTTTTCTAAGTAGAAAATTAGGTACTTTTTTATTTATGTTTTTAAAAACTGTTTTATGTTTTCCTAAAAAATAAGGAGATAAAAAGACATAAAGAACACTGTTTAGTTCCTAGTGTTTTACTATGCATAAAACACTAAATAGCGTTATATATTTTCAAAAACTGTTCTCAATAACAATTTTCAAAAATTTGTATTCATAATGCTAATGAATTTCCTGAGTGTTGAGAAATGGTGGGATGGAGGATTTAAGATATTCTGACTGTAGACTTAGTAGCAGCTGAGAAAGTGAATAAATTTTTAAGGAGGGTTGTGGGTTGATTGATGACTCTCCAGAAATCAAAAGATAGGAAGGCTGAAGGTGGTTGTTTAGTCACCTACCTATTATCTCGCTTACTTCTTCATGCTATTTTGGTCTTTTGCTTTATTTTTCTTGGTAGTTAGTTGGGGAAAATTGTTGCTGTTGATACTGTAACAGACATACATATATATGCATGCATTTATTAATACATACTAGACAGACATAAGATGATAATACAGTCTCAAAAATCTCGAATTTGAGGCTTTGAGACTGTAACTTAGAATTTTTTTTTCTTGGGTGGTTGGTCTTCTTTGTTGATTAATATAAGCTGAGGAGCCATTTTCTTTGTTGTGTTGCTATGATTGAATTTCCTGAGTGTTGAGAAATGGTGTGGGGATTGGAGTGATTTTTAGATATTCTGACTGTAGACTTAGTAGCAAAGTTGGAGTAGAAAGTGAATAAATTTTTAAGGAGGGTTGTGGGTTGATTGATGACTCTCCAGAAATCAAAAGATAGGAAGGCTGAAGGTGGTTGTTTAGTCACCTACCTACTATCTCACTTACTTCTTCATGCTATTTGGTCTTTGCTTTATTTATCTTGGTAGTTAGTTGGGGAAAATTGTTGCTGTTGATACCGTAACATACATACATATATATGCATGCATTTATTGAATTCTTTGTTTGGTCCTGACATAATCTTCTTATGGCAGAGAGGGAGGGGACTGACTTACCTGGCTACAAGCGTTGTTAGAGTTAGAGGCAGAGCTATTTTTCAATGACTGACTTTACCCAAAAGCAAGCAAGCGTTATTTGAAGGAATGCACTTTCCCATAAACTCTCCTCACCTTATAATCAATTGAGTTCTTGATCTGTTTTAAATTCATAATTTGTAGAGGTTCTGCTTTACCTCGCTGGATCTATGCTATGATTTTTTCCTTGTTTTTTTGGATGAGAATCTACAAGAAATTGTATGGAATTATTGATTTCTAGAAGCCTTTCCTTTCTTCATCAGAATATTTCACTGAGAAATTAAATTTTCAAGTGTTGGGTGGAGATCCATTTATTTTTTCTTCTCATATAGACCGTCAGCCTCGCGTATAATGTGGAAGATTAGTAAAGGTTAGAAACCAACTAAATAAAGCTTCAAAGTTTCGCAGGTTACTTGGTTTCTGTTATGCAGTTTTTGAGAATGTTTCACCTCTAACATTATGCATAGATTCACATCTCATACATACATGGAAATGTTAATTGTTATTGATGAAATTAAAGCATTAACATGGTTTCATATAATGTTATTTTGTTTTCTATATCATTTTAATGTTAGATACTGCGGGATATATGCAAGTCTTAGTCACCTGGAAATGATATTTAGAATTTTTGACTATCTTTTTTTTTATTGATGGTGTTTAGAGTTCTTAACTGTTCAACTCTGTGTGTAGCCATGTCTACTACATGAGTGGGGATGCATGGAAGGAAGGGGGTATTGATGCTACTGGTAAGCATAATTATTCTGGTTTTAGCCGTTGGACAAAACAATAATTTGGCACTGTGTGAAAAATTACCTGGATTAAGTGATTTCAAGTGCTCATTTGCTTTAATGGATTTGATAAATAAGGGAGAGTCTAAAGCAAATGAGTTTTATAGTAATATTTCTAATATATATATGGAACTTTGATATGTAATTCTATCAATGTTTTATTATGAAAAAAGTCATAAAGGTAGAGGGAAGTAAAACACAACTCTTGGTTAGTATAAGGAAATGTTTCATAACATAAACTATTCAAGTCATAAGCAAGCAAGGGGACTGATTTTTTTCTTACTTCACACTTCACTCACCACCCTTACTTGGTCATGAATGAATGAAAAATCTTACTGAAATCAAATCAAAATTTGAAGGAATGCACTTTCCCATAAACTCTCCTCACCTTTATTTCAGGGAAAAAAAAAGGGGGGAAAATCTTTCAATCTTTTTTCTCTCTTTTGTTTAATAATTTTTTTCCATACCTCTTCTTATAGTGTGTATCCAAAAGTGTAAGAAATTATTTTAATCTCTTCCTTTAGGAACTGACATAACCTTTAAAGTTAAAAAAAAGTTCAAGTATGAAATCAACCTTAGATGAGTTGATGGTTTCATCCTTCATGCAACCTAACCTAAACTAGGTTGTTTGGAGACACGGTTGTTAAAAGTAGTTTCTTGACAATTTCTTTTCTTTTCTTTGAAATTTGTTCAGGAAAAATGTGTTTTTCCCAGAATAAATTCGCAAGAATAAGATGCCTTTATTTATTTTACTTGTTAAAAATGTTATGAGAAACATGAAAAATAATTCTTTAAAGACTCAACACAGTATGTTCCATCTTAGGGGTGGTGCCATACAGAGATTCCAGGTTACTGAAGTAAAAGCAACCATGATCAACTAAACCAGCGTGGCTACAAGCACTTAACACAGAGGTAAAGGTGACATCGTCTGGCATAGCTTCTTTAAACATCTGAGGAAACATATCGAGTGCAGTTCTACCTAATCCATGCATTGCTAGACCACACATAGCATTCCAAGCTACCACATTCCTTTCAGGCATCTTCTTAAAGAATTTATAAGCAACATGTATTCCTACCACATTTGGTATACATATCAACCAAATGCTGTCCCCACCATGATATTCAGCCTCTTCTCTTTTCTCTTCAAAGCAGTAGTATGTACTTGCCCATCATCAAGTCCCCGGACTGTGAACATGCGGTTAGAATTGAACATAAGCTAACATAATTCAACTCCATTCCCAACTCACATATCATTTCTCGCAAGGGAAAACTTTCTGAAATCCACCATCCACATATCCTGTAATCACAACTTCATTCCTCTCAGGCATTTCATCAAACACCACTCTCCCATTCTTTACACCCTCCAATCTAACTACACCATCAAGAATCAGTCCATGACACAACACTCCGTCCCTTCATTTCATCGAAAACTCGTTTAGCCTCACCTATACGTCCGCATTTGGAATACATATCCATACCTGCATTACAAGCTTTCAAAACACCACCATAACCCATTTTCACCATACACCCATGTCCCTGCAAACCAACCGCCAAATCTCCCAACCGAGAACAACCTCTAAATAGGCAAACCAAAGTCACCTCGTCAGGCTTCACCCCACATCTTCGCATTCTGACGAACATAAGAAGAGCCTCATCAGACACATTGTGGCGCACCAGGCAGCCCATAAGGGTGGTCCAATCCACAGTGTCTTTACGCGAGTGGGGAATTTCATCGAACACCCTGCGTGCCTGCCGTGTGCAGCCGCAGGATGCGTAGAACCGGAGAAGGGCATTGTGGAGGAAGGTCGCCGGAGCTCCGGCTACGCCGGTGGTGATGATGGTGGCGTGGAGCCTTTCGCCGATGTCGAGAGAGGACTCTTCTAACCCATGAGCGTAGGAGGAAATCCGACCTGCTGGATCACTATTTCATGTATTATATATATCCGTTGTTGATGGAGAATTTCAAATGATTAGAATATATATATACCAGTGGGATAATCAAAACGACGTCGGTTAAGGTATATAATGTCTTGACCTTATATTGGCTGAGCTAAAGTGTATGCTTCCTTATGTAAAATTTCTCCTTAATACTCTACTTATGTAAGTTACAAATGTATAAAACCGGACCGCCCTCCTTTTCATTTCGCTATTTAAACGCTGGAACACTTTACCACATAAAATCGAATACGATGCATAATAAATGAGTGTTTCAACCATCTAATTTTCGATGTCTGCTACATTTACCCTTGTGGTCATTGTAAATTTACTATAGACTCACAGAAAGGTAGAGCATTGTCATTTATACCTTAATGGTTTCTTTTGGCTATATGCGGTTCATCACGAAAGATCGAAGCCAGAATAATAATGAATTTATTAATACACAAATGTATAATTCTTGTAATTTATCGCGCTTATATTCGCTGCCAGAATCGTTCAAGCTTTTTTCACTCTTTTCAAATTAAAGAACTCTTTGCATTTACAAGGTTAGCTCTGCTTCGATAAGCCTTACTTCTCTATCTTTGAGATATTTGGATATTTCAAAACCCTGTGAACGTGCACAAGAGAAATAATTACCCCATTCGAACCAAGACATTAACTTTTACTCGTTCAAATATCAATTAAGGTGAAATAGGATCTTATTGATATGAGAGCTTCACTAGCTCAAAGTTTCTTTTAATATGCCATAGGTGGTTGTCACTTCAACCTCATTTATAGCTTACGTTGCAGCCCTCGTGTGTCATAAGCAGTTTTTTTTAAAGTTAAATATTTTAATTACAATGCAAGAATTGTTTCATTAAGGACCGAACCTCGAGTAATCCTCCCTTTCTCCCATGCCCTTACCTTTTCAAAGTCGTAGCCGCTTTAACACATGGTTAGACATAATATGCATGTGTCATATAATAAGCCACTAAAGTCCGACTTTATGTCACATAAGAAGTAACCTAAATTCTTAACATCAATTATCTTCACCATAAATTCCTTTAAATACTCACTAAACCATGATAAAAACTTTAAATAAGAAAAAAAAATTATCAAAAGTCAATTTTGAGAAAATGGGTAAAAATCTAAAAACTCATTTAAGTCAATAGAAAGCTCATAAAAATAATGGAAATCAAATAGCAAGGAGATACACTATTCTTTATTTAAAACATTAATAACAAAAAAAAACCTCACTTATAAGGTTTTTAGTTTGATTATCATAAAATTGACAATTAGTGAAAAAAACCCTAACATGAAAATACCAATTGAAAATATTTTGTTTGTTAAAAGAGATGAGTTGAAACTCCTCAAGAACCTTATTAAGGCTTCATATAAACATAATAACCATATACACCGAAGTTTTTCACAGAAAATTAGGTACTTTTTATTTATGTTTTTAAAAACTCTGCTTACGTTTTAAAAATAAAGGAGATAAAAAGACATACAAAGAACACTGCTTAGTTCCTGCTTTACTTATACATAAAACACTAAATAGCTATATATATTTTCAAAAAATCGTTTCAATAACAATTTTCAAAATTGTATTCATAATGCTAATGAACTCTTGATGTGGTTCCTACTCTTGTTTTCTTTTCTTTTTTGAACAAATACCATGGGATTAAACATAAAACATCCGAGATATAAAACATTTTCTTCGCATATATGGCACAAACCCTAGTAAATCTCAATTAAAAAGTAAAACCCTACTGAGCTCCAATTAGGAAAGAAATGAAGAAAATGGTAATCAATGGAAGATGTTTTCTCCAAACTCATTTATAATGCCATTTTTACATTTTACATCATATCAATGAGTGGCAAGAACATCACAACGCTGCCAAAGAAATCGAATTGAATGGGTGAAGATTTAGATGGGACAACTAAATATAAGATTGAAATTTAAATTCTTTTAAAATGATAATGCTGCTATGGGGATTTTAATTTTAAAAAAATAAAAATAAAAACTAATGATAAATATTAATATTGGATAGATTACAGATATATATTATGCTTATAAAAATTATGCTGTTGATGATTGTTTTCTCATGCCTTATACCATATTTAGAGCAACAAGTTTCAAACATTTCCAATCTCTATTTCAATCGTGGCTTGTTGAAACTATATATAGAAAATATCAAAAGACTTCTTTCTTTTACTTAGCAAATAGATCCATACCCTTCCTCCTTCAAGAGTTTCCACATCTATAAGACCACAAACATTAATAGAGAGTATAACTATTCCGACTTTTCTAACTTATTATGTTATGTTCCAACCAAACAATGATCACAAGAGGATGTGAGGATTCATTCTTTGCTAAGAGAATCAAGTTTATAAACTTTCCCTTGGCCCTAAAACAAAATGTAACATGCAAAGTGCCTTTTACAAAGAAAACAAATGAACCCTTAGTGAGCTTCCATTTGCCTTTTGCAAAGGTGCTTCCATGACCTTACTTATTTAAGGCTAATATTGGAATTAAATTAACGTATAAATCTATAATATCGACTTAAACGCCATATTGGTATTAATAAAAACATCACTCATCTCTATCATCTTGGAGTAACTAGAGTTTATCATATTGAATGTCTCAAAGTCTTCCACTCTATAATTAGAAAACAACTCCAAGTGAGACATAATAGTTAACTAATTAACAATAGTCATAAAAGCATTAAGTTAATCTATCATTAATCTTCTTCCTCTTTAACTTTATGTTCATCAATTTTTTGACAAGAAATTTTTATTCGTAATTGTTTTTTATTTAAACCCTATCTCTTAATTCTCTATAGAAATAACTGTTGTAATTTGTTTCAATTGCCACGTGGTGACGTGAGGATGTATTAATTCATTGCCTAATATAGGTAATTGGCTTTTGTTCATCTTATACAATTCCAAAATAGAAATACCATTATGTCTAACTTCTTCACCTTTTAAAGCATCTCACAAATTTTTAATGGTAAGAAATCTTTCATATCATGGATTTTCATATAAATCCAATTTTAATTATTGAGTTTTTTACCGTGGTTACTTCCATTTCATCCTTTTTAAGAACAAGTTAAAAAGAGTAAAATAACAACTTTCAATAAAAAAAAAAAAAAAAAAAGAACACTAAATATAATGTGAAAAAACTTTCCAAATAAAAGTAGAAAATGTATAGAAAAGCGTTATTCCATGGTAATAGAATTTAGATATAAATATAAATCTTCCCTACTTTCTTTATTGCTAAAAATTAGTTACATTTTTTTCAAACACTTTATTTACTCTTTGACTAACATATACTTTAATCTAGTTGGATAAAATTAAATTAACCCAACACCATTTTAGCAAGTAGATTTGTTTGGAAGTTGTTACCAAATAGTTTGCATATATTTGACAAGTTTTTTATAAAACAAAATTTTGAGAATCTATTATATAATTGAGTTATTCTTTTTAGAATAAATATATAATGATTTTACTTATTTATTTTCAAACAATGATCACAAACTATTAAAATCGAAGTTAACCTTAATTTTATTTTTATTTTAAAATTTCCTTTATGTTTTCTTTTTTACAGAGTTTTTCCTCGCCCTTAAATTTTAAGGAAAATACATATAGATATGTTATCAAATAAAATAATTATTAATTTAAAATAAAATTTTATAATATTCTCAAGAATGTATCAAAATGGATTGAGATTTTCGAAAACTTAGGGCAAAGATTTTCCAAAGAGGTAGCATGCAGCCTGTTGATAATCGATGATCTCAAAGAGAATGAGTTAAAAGGAAAGAGAGAAATATTGAGATTTACAATTAGGACTTGGAAATTAAGAAAATGTGCAAATTAAAACATAAATAAATAAAGAAATGCAAACTCGGGAAAAAGAAAAGTCAAACGTGAAGCTGGGCTGGGCCTCGACTCGAGCCTTGAGGGTGAATCTCGTAATTCATGTATGACAGTGTACTTTGTCGACATCACATCTCGATGCTTCCTTCTACTTCCAAACGAGGCATCAATCCATAACTCAGAAGGGATTCTCTAGTCTAGACTTAGAGAGAGGAACCTCCTTTCTCCCATCGTTATTAGAACTCTTTCTGGCTAAGAGTTGATATTGGCTTCCATATTCCATACTCGTACTCACAGCCCAAAATTCCCGAGCTTTCTTTCTTTATCTTTCATCTGCATTCGATGGAAATCGTACAAGAACAGAGGCATGGAGCGCAAGTTCGCAAGAAGAGGTTCATCACAAAGATCTTCGGGAGGTCATACGAGCCATATGGTGACGACACAAACTGAATGATAAGAACCCATCAAAGTGACATAGGTTTCAAGAAGATGCATGGCGGTCAACCGGGTTATGGCCTCGAGAGAGAACCCTGCGAAGTCACGGAAGCTTTCAGGTTCAAACCAGACTGCTCCAAAGCAAGAAGAAAGGTCAAGAACAAGAAGGAGGCAATTAGAGCATGTCCCAGAAGTATTGCGGCAAAGGGTTTAACTCATCCGCAGCTCGTCGTCACACGAGGCATCACTCAAGGCAACAAAATCTCAAGTAGAGAATGTGGAAAAGGGTTTTGTTCCATCGAGAGCTCTTCCCGGCCATATGAAATGCCATTCTAAAAGGGGTTTGATCTAGCAATCGATGCATCCAAGACCAAGACTAGTAGTCGCTAATCCCAAGACGAGGAGACTTCCCGCCCCGCCCGAGGAAGCGATTCCGCAGGTACAAGATCGGGCCTAAATCCTTCCTCCACTTCAATGATTCTTCAGTTCGCAACTCCGACTCCGAGTGGTTTAACCTCAAGAAGGGGCTGTGAGCCTGATGTCACGTTTCTGTGGTCAGACAGAGGAGTCGAAGAGTCTAACTGCTTTCCGTTTCGATAACAATTTCACATTCCCGAACCTAAAGCCTCTCATCAAAATACGCCAATTGTAAAGGATGATGAGGATGAAAATTTTGTTTCTAAAGGTTGTGCTGTGAGACTTCAAAGATGCTGTTGATAGAAAAGCGGATGCAAGGGATCGTATCTTCCGGGTCGAATACGGAATGTTTTGTTCGAGAAGAAAACCACCGAAATCAAGGTCAGGATTCAGTGGCTCAACTGGAAGTTTTTATAAAGAATTTTTCGTAAACGATGGCTCGAAGAAGAAGAAGAAGAGGAAGAAATTGGATTTTTGAATCCCATCATGAATCGACAGAAGAAATTTCAAAGTGAAATCAAACTGCAGTACCACCATTGATTCCGACAGGATATTGATGTGCTGGGCCAATCGGGTCAGAGGAGGCCAGTTCGTAGTCTCGTACATAACTAAGCCGCAAGAGAGCTAAGTGTGAGCCTATGAAGCTGATCTCTAAGACAAGAAGGTGTGCAAAATAAATAACAAAAGAATTTACAAGGCAAAGAAGAAGGTTCCAGCCCCATTGCCTTCATCATCTTGCACTTGCATCAAACAGAGGGAGCATTCTGATGTTTTTGACATTTTTGATCTTAATCTCCATATCAAGCCCCAAGAAGGTGCGGTTCAAGGCTCGTGCTTTAGACTTTTAGAGAGGAGGAGGAGGAGCTCATCATGAGCACAGAGTCAAGGCCGGGTGGTGTATCTTTAAGTTTAATCGAGCACGGTCTCATTCACCATTCGTGCACATAATTCTGGTGGATTTTATTGCTGCACAAAGCTTATAGCACTACCCATGTAGCAAATAAAGTTTCCCTTTGGCCGTAATAGCTTAGGGTTGTAGTTATATTACTTACAGTTTGATCCCTAGTACCTAGAATTTTAGGTTTTCTTGAGATCAGAATTAGAATTTTTTTTTCGTGGTTGGTCTTGCTGATTAATATGTTTAGAGCCATATCTTTATTGTTTGTTATGATCGAATTCTCTCTAGTGTCGAGAAACGGTGGATTTCGCGATTTCTTGATATTATGACCTGTAGACTCTTAGTAGCAAAGTTGAGTAGTATTTTAACAGTTCTTGCGAGGGTTGTGCTTACTGATGACTCTCCGTAAATCAAAAAGATGCTTAGTTGTCGAAGGCGGTTGTTTTAGTCACTCATTCCAATATATCCTCACTTTTGCTTTCTTCATGCGTTATTTCGTTCTGCTTGTTTTTCTCGCAGTTAGTCGTACTGCCGCGCTGGGATACCGGCACATACATACATACATATATATATATATATATATATATATATATATATATATATATATATATATATATATAGAGAGATGCATTTATTTATTGAATTTTGTTTCGATATATTTCTTAAGTATGGAGGAGGACTGACTTACATGGCTACAAGCGTTGTTAGAGTTAGAGGCAGAGCTATTTTTCAATGACTGACTTTACCCAACATTGGAAATGTTGGGAAATTCAAATTTTGATTTGATTTCAATAAGATTTTTCATTCATTCATGACCAAGTAAGGGTGGTGAGTGAGGTGTGAAGTAAGAAAAAAATCAAAATAAAACAACAACCAAAGTAGAGGCACGTCGCTGCTGGGTAAAGTCGGCCATTGAAAAATAAACAGCCTCTAACTCTAACAACGCAGAGCTGTGTAAGTCACCCTCCCGCCATAAGAAGATTATGTCAGACTAAACAGCACTTAATAAATGCATGCATATATATGTATGTATGATACAGTATCAACAGCAACAATTTTCCCCAACTAACTACCAAGAAAAATAAATCAAAAGACCAAAATAGCATGAAGAAGTGAGTGAGATGGTAGGTAGGTACTAGGTAGGTAAATGACTTAACAACCACCTTTCTACTTTCCCATCTTTTGATTGAGTCATCAATCAACCTACAACCCTTTTTAAAATTTTATTCACTTTCTACTCCAAATTAGTCGCTAAGTATACAATGTAATATCTTAAAAATCACTCCAATCCCCACACCATTTCTCAACACTTCTGGAACTAATCATATGAACACAAGCCCAAGCCTGTGCCACTTTTATTTTTTTATAATAAACAAAAGATATGCTAATACTTTACCTACCTAATGGTCGAACAAAGTCGATCAACAACAAATATCATATCGCTATATCAACCACAAGATTCACATCCAAGAAAATTCAACAGCATGGCCAAAGCCTTCAACGAGACAGAATGATTCAAAAGAATGGTATATGAAAGGTAGATGTTGATCACGATATAATCAGAACCATACTAAATCATCCGCAAACAACTAGATTATTAACATTATTATAATCATCAACATGCAAACCACCAATTGTTCCCCAGATTCGTAGATGGGCGGATTTGGGACCATTCTTCTGGCTAGAGGTTACATCGACCAAAGATCACTCATGACCATTCTTCAGGAGCAGTATGGAGATTAAGATCAAAAATGTCCAAAACATCGACGTCTCTCAGACTCAAGCAGGGCTCCTTCCTCTTCCTCTTCCTCTCTTTCTCGTACGCTTCAAGTCGCCAAGATAATAATGTGCCCTCGACCACCCAAAGCTTGTCCAGATAAAACCTCAAGGCACTCCCATACTCATAATCCTTACCTCCTCCACTTTAACTCGCTTCACTCCACCGCCGCCTCCCCGCTTCAATCTCAATCGGGATTCTCCTCCCTGTATTCTTCAACTTCGAATTAGCCTCGCCATCACCGTGGATGCTTTTTTTCTCGTGATCTCTGCTTCGATGCAAGTGCAAGACGATGAAGACGACGGACTGAACACCTTGCCGCCGCACTTGTAAATTCTTTGTTACTCGAGCCGCACACCTCCTTTCTTGCCTTCGAATCAGCCTTCATAAGGCTCACTTAGCCTTCGCCGCTTGAATTATGCTTCGAGACTCAACTAGCCTCCAACCCAATCGATCGCATACATCAATATCACCTAAATCGAATCAACGGTACTCTTGATTTTGATTTCAATTTCTTTGAAATTTCTTCTCTCAATGATTCATGATAGGATTTAAAATCCAATATCACCCAAATATTTTGTTTGTTAAAAATATCTTTATTAGAAACATCGCAAACCTTATTAAGGCTTCATATAAAACATAATAACCATACATCGAAGTTTTTCTAAGTAGAAAATAGGTACTTTTATTTATGTTTTTAAAACCTGCTTTATGTTCTTAAAAAATATGAGATAAAAAGACATAAAAACACTGCTTAGTTCCTAGTGTTTTACTATGCATAAAACAATAAATAGCGTTATATATTTTCAAAAACTGTTCTCAATAACAATTTTCAAAAAATTGTATCATAATGCTAATGAACTCTTGATGTGGTTCTACTTCTTGTTTTTTTTGTCTTTTCGAATAAATAATTATATGATTAAACATAAACATCTAAGATATAAAAACATTTTTCCCTCGTATATATAGAAGTACAAACCCAAGTAAATCTCAATTAAAAAGTGAAAAACCCTACTCGAGCTCCAAATAGAAAGAAACGAAGAAAAAATCAATGGAAGATGTTTTCCAACCAATTTATAATGCCATTTACATTTTACATATCATATCAATGAGGAAGCAAGAACATCACAAAAGATCGCCATTAAAAGGCAATATTGAATTGAACGGGTGAAGATTTGTGATGGGAATAACCAAAATATATAAGATTGAAATTTAATTTAATTTCTTAAATGATAATGCCACTATGGGCATTATAATTCGAAAATTAAAATTAAAACTAATGATAAATAATAATATATATATATATATATATATATATATATATATATATATATATATATGAATTTTGATCTTAATAAATTATCTTTTCCCACCACTAGGTTTGTTTTTATTAGAATTTTGAAAAAATATTATTATCATTTTTTATTGTTAATGACATATTCCGGATCTACTGTATTCCCTCAAATCAGCCATGTGTAGGTAGACACGAATCACCATATTCCGAATCTTGTTGTAGTATTCTCTTTTGATTTGCTAAGATCAACTAATTCTTAATACCATAATTAACAACTATATGTCTCCCATTATCATTTCTTCATTGTTATCCACCTCCACCAACCCACTTGTCAAGCTCTTCACACAAAGAGGGTGCCTAAGGATGGCAACGACAACAAAGTTATTTCAAGCTCGCCTTGTTAAGTGTTTTTAATGAAATGAGTTTAAATTAATTGTAATCGGGTTTAAATCTGGTTTGAGTTTATTTTTCAAACCCAAGATGTAATCATCCATCCTAAACCCGCCTCATTGTCAACCCTAGCACCCTATTCAAACTGCATCGATCATATTATCACAAAAGCGAAGTGGTGCAATTGATAAATTCCTTTATGATTAATGTTGCTTTATAATGTTGATAAGCTTACAAACTCCTCTTATGAATTATTTTTCATAGATGGTCGAAGCTTTTAGCTTTTATCCTTTTAATTAACCACATCATTATCATTATGCCTGCTGAGGACTCAAGTTTCATGCCTTATACCATATTTAGAGCAACAAGTTTCAAACATTTCCAATTTATTTCACCATGGCTTGTTGAAACTATATAGAAAATATCAAAAGATTTCTTTCTACTTAGCAAACAATGATCACTGTGATTCATTTTTTGCTAAGAGAATCAAGTTTATAAACTTTCCTCGTCCTAAACAAAATGTAAATATGACCTTTATAATGAAAAACAAAGGAACCCTTAGTGAGCCTCCATTTGTTTTTGCAAAACGCTCCATGATCTTACTCGATTTAAGGCTAATCTGGAATTAAATTAACGCATAAATCTATAATATAATTTTACATCTTATAATATCGACTTAACCTCACTCGGGTATTAATAAAAACATCACTCATCTTACATCTTGAGTAACTAGAGTTTATCATATCGAGTGTCTCAAAGTCTTCAACTCTATAATTAGAAAACCACTCATTAAAAACACGATTATTTCATAATTTTCGCCATATTCTCATATCGTATTTTTCTAATTATGGAAACACTTGATTTTGTTATGAAATGGAGTAATCTTCCTCCAACTTGTTAGGATACGCTCTATCCTCTATTCATGTTTCTTCTACTTTTTGTGATAAGGACTTGTGCATATTTTGTCTCATGTTTTTCTAGTCTCTTCATTAATCAAGTTTTTAAGCCGAAGGGGAGGATAATCTTTCAAGCTTTTTCTTCTTTGTTTGATAATCGTGTATTCAAAAGTGTAAGAAATCATTTTGTCTCTTCCTTTAGAGTCGACATAACCTTTAAAGATAAAAATAAGTTCAAGTATGAAATCAACCTTAAATGAGCATGGGGGCTCATCCTTCATAACCTAACCTAAACTAGCTTGTTTGGGGACAATACTTGTTAAAAGTAGTTTCTTGACAATTTTTTTTCTTTTCTTTGAAATTTGTTCATGAAACATGTTTTTTTCCCAGAATAAACTCGTAAGAATAAGATGCCTTTATTATTTTACTTGTTAAAAATGTTATGAGAAACATGAAAAATAATTCTTTGATACTCAAGGGAGAATAGGAGCTGTTTATCAAAATATGTTCGTGGTAAACTATTTCCAAAAACATTTGGTAACAAGCCCTCAAAATTATAAAAAAGCAAAGTAGGGGTTGGATGATAAGATTCTGAGAACAAATGGATCAATCATCAAGATATGTAATGGGTGCCAATGCCCATTACCTTCAGAAAATGAAAATGACGTTAACAATCGTTTACAATCCATACAAATGGAAATCAAATGTAGAATCAATTAAAAGAAGTTGGTTATTCTTCTCATTAATTGAAGTCAAAGATCTCCCTAATGGCCCCCCATCCTAGCTTCTAAGGGCCTTCATAAAGCGAGTAGTATTCTGTATTATATGACCATCTTAAGCATTTAATCTATTATGCACGCGATGAGGGGATTGAATCTAATTCCATGAATTTGCATAAGCCAAAGTTTTTCCTTCTCTAGAGAGTAGAGACTCTCTCTCTCTCTCTCTCTCAATTCTCAATTCTCACTTCTAATTGAAGCAAAACTCAGAAAACTCAATCCCTCAATGGACCCATATGCGCCAATCCCACGATACCCACACCCATAAGATCATCATCACCTCCCAAATCCTAATCCATACCCCAGCCCTAACCTTAGTCTACAAAATCCTTATTCGTTTGTTAACTCCCATGAAACATACAGCTTAGTTGCGGAGGATGGGCTAAGGCCTCCTAGTCCTAGTGTTGACTCATACTCTCCCCTCAACCTCCTAGCTTAGCTACCCTTACGGGCTATCATGAAGCCAATGAGTCACCCTCATTTTACACTCGGCTTCCTCCTCCTCCACCCTACCGTCCGACACTATCAAGCCCCCATTACCCGTAGTCAGGAGCCAACCCCATCGGTATGCAACAAATGCTTGTTGTTTTAATTTGTTTTAATGTTATCCATGCTTTTGAGCAAATCGAGAACTCGAGTGAGGACTAAGGAAGGGGATAGATTATCAAGCTACGGGTTTTTGTGGTTTCTCGAGAGAACAAGTTTCTGGAAACAAGCTTGGTTGAAGCCAATTTAAAATTATGGCCTGATTAATCAAGAAAAATCTAAGAAATTAGAAGAGGTTAGAGTGTCCAAGAGCATATTTGGTTGACAAGAAATTGCAGGAAAAAAGGGGGGAATTATCTGATTCATTATTTTGCTTGGTTGTGAGTTTCATATTTTAGTCATAATGTGTGTATTAGCCTATACACAAATATGAGAAAATCATTTTCCTTAACATTTTTTCTTCCCTTGCACTTTCTAGGAACCAAGAGTAAATAAGGCTTCTATATTACTTGTATTATCCTTTATATAATGTGGTTTCAATCGACCTTCAAACTCTCTCAACAACAAAGTAAAAATAAGCAAGCTCGACATTGCATTTCAATTGAACAAATTCTTCATTTCTCCGTTCTTATATCTTCTTCTAATCGAAAACGTAAACCGAATCGAGAACATGGCCCTTCATATTCTCATATCTCTGTCCCCTCTGCGAGTGCCGTCATTTTAAGAACAAACCTTGTGATTATGTGCAATACACATATACGTGTCGGTGACGCCCAAACCCGGGGTCCGTTGACTACCCATCAACCCGCGAACAGCCAAGTGGAGGCCCAAGCTGTCTCGACGCCACTTTGTAAAATCAAGCAGAAATTTTCAGACGTGAGCTCTACTCCAAAAACAAGACTCGTGACATACCCGTCCCAAACAAATTCAATATATGCACATATAAGTAAAACCAATTCACTGGGCCCATAACCAATACTCCTCATACTACAACAACTATATCCAATAGTTTCAAAAGAGTTAATAATTCACTTTATACAACACATATATCAAAATTAGAGAATTCTAATACATGTTTCAAATCATCAAAGCCACAACCCGACTTTCTTCTAAGACCACCTCTATGACATGTCGTCTCCGCGCATGCTCCCTGTACCTGTAAAATAAAAAGGGTCCCACGACGGGGTGAGCTAAGGCTCAGTAGTCTATGACAAGCAATTCGATTCGAATTACTTAACCAAGCACATATTTTCCCAAAAATACATTTTCGGGTCAAGATTCCTAGAACAAGAAACTTAGGGTTTACTGCTCCAACATCCAAATAAATCACGGCTCATATTATGAACCCGCATTTCACTCGCCACTTCCAAATTTCAAATCAAATCAACACATGACACACCAAAACATACCCATTTTACACCATCATCACCAAGGGATAGCCACTGGTCAGCCTCCATTTTGTCTCCAAATTTTATATACCCGATCCTATGTCTGGGACCGATCAACCCGCCTCACCCGCCTCAATCAACTCAAACATTCGAAAAGACTAAAAATGCAAAGAAAAAACCCAAGAGTGAGAACTTACCTCGAGGAGTTTGAAGAAACTCACTAAAACCGGAGTCCACGCGTAGCCTGTTCCGCGTAGATCGTTTTCCCTTCTCGTACCGAAAGCTGCCGACGGTTAGATCTCTAGCAAATCTCTAAAAAAGAATTCGGCTGCTACTGGATCAAAAATGAAGCTCCTCCCGTTTTTTTTTTCTTTGCTAAATGAAGAGGATGAATGACTATTGGCTATTTCGTCCTTTAGTCACTTGAAATAAATTTCTAAAATGACCTTTATGTCCCTCATTCACCAGACCGATATCTCTGACTATTTCTACTGTCCATTTTCATCATTTCACCATACCACTTATGGCTCATGAGTACATGCTATACCGTGACTTCGTCGCATCGAAATCATTTTATGGCACTTAAACGCGGCGGCCTCGAAAAACGTCGACCAACCTGTCTTCAAAGAATCATGGGAATTTTACGCTAACTAGATTTCTCAAGGAGACGATTCCAACTGGCATAATCCGCTTTTATCATCCGAGGTCTGTAGAATTAATTACGGACTTTTAACCGTAATTATAATTTTATAATCAAATTACGATTTGCCTTTATTCCGTAAACTGGAATTTCTGTCTTACATTCTCCTTCCTTAAAAAAGAATTTCAGCCCCGAAATTCAGGACTATCATAATCGCGCACACGCATACGCAACGCGCACTCTATCACGCATTTAAACTAATCATTTAAATGTTAAACGACTAAACCTCGCACTTCATCCCTAAACAAGAAGCGGATAGGTGGCCCGACGTGTCCTCGCGCTCCCATCGCCGACTCCTCCACTCCACGCTGCTGCCATAAGACCCACTAGCCTCACGGGCCTTGCGTCGCAAGACCCGATCACGCTTATCAACTACGCACACCGGTCCCTCCCCAGCGCCCCCATCCGTCAATCTCTACTCGTCCCCAATCCACCTCATGGAGTCGGATCCGAGCATATCTCCGTGAGCATGGAGACGTGAAACGCCCCGTGGACACCGACATGCTGGGCTAAGAACGCCAACCCAAGACGCGAATCGCGGCCTATCCTCCTCGAGCATCTCGAAGGTCCAATGAACTCTACGATAGCTTCCCGCGCTTCCGAACCCGACCACTTCAGTATCACCTTCAAGAAGACGCGGATCACCAACCTCGAACTCTAAGGGTCGATGTCGACATCTATATACTCTTCGTTGTGCCCCGAGCCGTGAGAAGACGCCATCGTATCAAGCTCACCCTTCACTCGAGGTGTCTCTAATCAACCGGAATTGACGGATCTCTCCCACTTACCCATCCTAACTGACCTACATGGCCTCCCATACACGCCTCATATGGTGCCATTCAGATACTCACCCGATAACTATTGTTGTAGCGACCTGAATTAAGGGTAATTAATCATCTACCCTTATGATCCGTGACACATGTTCGCAATACGCCCTCTAACACCCGTATGTAATCCATACACACGCACCCTACATAACCCCGCTGTAACCGCTAACCTCTCCAAGATCACAATTACTGACAATCTAATGGACTGGCCAACTCAATCCACGCCATGGCTATCATCCATTTATCGAGCCCTCGCTGCCAACAAACATCCAATGAAATTTCCAAAGCGGGTATTCAAACCGAGTCACTCCGACTCCTATCAATTAACCTAAGTCGACGTGATAACCCGACCGTGTGTTTTCATCTCGAAATACTCCCGACTCCTATCACTCAACCTAAGTCTATGTGATACTCGACCGTGTTTTCATTTCGCAACATAATTCTGGGCCTTACCTTCGAGCCCGTTACATTTCCCCCGATTCCACCATGAGTATTCTTTTCGGACGGGTCCCAAGGACAACCAACCCACACTCACCAAGAGCGGTGAGGACCGCACTCATGCACCCACACCCATATCGACGCGATGTTACCGTGCACACGAACGCAATAAATGTCACACCGTGACACCCACTCCTCAACCATGAGCGTAATCTCGTAGATCTCTCACTCCATAATCCCGACCTATCAGTCAACTCCTCACCCTCGTATCCTGTGTGAGTTAACATCTACACTGGGCTTCTCTAAAGGCCTTAACCCCAGTTCCCAAATCCAACGTCAGGTCAAGTATGACAACCCTGCTTCAGTCTCATCACCGACAACCCGATGGTTGTCAACTCCATCCATGCTCGCCCCGACATCAACAACCACAAATACCACCCTAAGGTCCACTACGCTCTCGTCACAGAACCCCGATCCGGTCTCCTCGACTTCGACCCACACTCAGTCCCTCCGTCTATCCGTGTTGCCGAGTGTCATAGCACCCCAAAACCGAAACTGGGCTCCTCTAACCCTTACTATGGTGCGGGAGGAACGAATCGTACACTCTCCCCGTCCCACGGCTTAACTGGGATCAGATTGTCCCAAAGTCTGATCCCCGCTTCTGTGGCAATCCCGCCACCATGCTCAATCCTCGCCCTAGTCCTGGAATCCGTTGTGAAGCGTGGTCTTCTCGCCTTCCCGAACTAGGAGAAAGCTGATTCTCCCTCTTGTTATCAACACCAGATCTCGAGTGTTCCGTATCCTCACTACCCTTTTCACGTCGTATCATTCCAACCACAGTAGTCCATATCCCATAGGTGAAATCCTATAATCCCCGCCCCGAATGGATAACTTCGTACTCCATTTTCATGTCTCTCAGAACACCTGTACCCAATCCTAAGAAACTACGCATCTCGAAGATTGATACTAGCTCTCCAACTCATCACGCCCTCAACCTTCCCTGTGTCGACCGGGACACTCCGCATGCTAACACCACGTGTCCCAAAATCTCGCTCAATAAGCTAAACCGCACTCATCGAACTCGCGTACAACCGATGGTCTCTCAACAACTCGTAAACGATCCTCAAGTGATACTCATGCTCCCACTCCACCGGGCATCAAATGTCATCCACGAAGACTACAACAACCGATCTGTGATAGTGGTCAGAACACCATGCATGAGATCCATGAATGCCGCTAACGCAGATTCAATCCAAAGGGCATCACTGTAAACTCAAAGTGCCCATAACGCCAGCCCTAAACGCCGCCTTAGGATATCCGCCTTCCTAACCCTCGCCGAGGGTAACCAAAGGCGGTTGTCATCTCAAGTAGACTCAAGGCCTCTCCTCAACCGGTCAAATAAATCATCAATCCTCTAGACCGGGTACCACTCGATCATAATCTCGGGTCTAACCGTCAGAAGTCAATGCACATCGGCGGTCTCGCCTTCCTTCGCAGTAACTGAGCACCCCATGGTGAAGTGCCTTGGCCTAATGAACCCTGGTCCAAAGAGGTTCTGTAAATGACTCGAGTTCCCGCAACTAACCTGTCATCCTATGAAGTGAGTCATAGAGATAGTGGAAATACCAGGCGTAATTCGATACCGGTCTACTTCACCCTTCAAGTGGAGGTAGCCCAGTAGCTCATCTAAAAAACATCCATATCCCAGACACTACTCGAGATAGATCCAAGTCCGACCTCCTCTCGTCCCTAGGTAAGGCTCACGAGCCAACCCGCGAACCGTCCCCGACACTTGACACGTATAATCGTCCGGGCAAAATATCATGCTCACTCGAAATACAACAACACGAGTACCGTCCCGCTTTATGCCAGAATCCTCCTACGCCGCAATCGCAACGATCCCGGTAGTTCATCACCCACCCATCCCAGGGATGACATCGAACTCTAACATGTCCATGATCCTCAAGTCCACCATGAGTAGAGTCCCCGAGATCTCTAACTCGCAACCTCGACACATCGTACCTATTCTCGCCTCAACTCAGGAGACCCATACAAACCCGCTTCCTCTAAGGTCTCTCTAGAGTCTCGCCCATTTCCACCATATAGAGGCCTCATTCCTCTAGGGGCCAGAACGCAGCCTGTCTATCCCTACGTGGTCGAGGTGCACTCTACGGTCCTAACACTCTCTCTCTGGTATGCATAAAATAATGGTCTATCACCATCTGGATCTCTTCCCGTGAATGCCTGAGGATGATGTGTCCTAACCTCCTGGGGTTTACTAGATCTCCCCGACCACCCGCTTATGTCACCGTAAGGACAAAGAACTCGCAACACCTACGCCTCTACAAAGGCCCACATCAAATGCCTACTGGGCTGTCAATTGTCTATGGTGCCTCTGACCAGCGCCCCGTGGACGCCTCTACGCCCCTCGCGCACTTACTAGCCACTTATACGCTCAATGGGCAACAAGAGTCATTTATCTTTCATTTCAAATTTCAACTAAGAATGCATGCCGGGACACACAGATTCTAACAACCATGAACTCGAATCTGCTCATTTTCTATGGCGCTTAATTTCCAACCACTCAATCTTCGTTTATTTCAATAAGGTTCTAGCTCTTGTTCATTTCATGATCCAATCTCTCTAAGGTCATAACCCATAACCTTAGTATTTAATTTTTTCCTATACGCATTTCACCATGATATAATTTCACGCAACTACCGCGCAATCACGCCTCTCAAATGGTAGTTAGTCTAATACATAAAGGTCTCTAGTATGAACACAGCCCGAGACACTAATCATACACTTAACCCAAGCATACGCAATCAATTCGCAGATTTAAAATATCAGTTGACGGAATTTTATTTTCAAAAATTTTATTTTGAAAATTTTATTTTTCGGGGTAAATTTTATCAAAATTTATTTTGATTTTATTTGGATTTTTAATTAAATTAAATTTTTTTTTTTTTTTCGAAAAATTTAGTTTACAATGAACAACGCTCACTCGCGACTGCAGTTAAAAACGAGCCAAAACATCGGCAATGTGCCGAAAAGTACACCCCCAAGGCCACCCCCGCGCCTGTGTCGCGCTCTGGGCCGTGCCGCGCCGCGCTCACCGCCGCTTCTCAAGGCCAAGGCCGCACTCGCTATGCCGCACTACCGCAAGGCTTCTGGCCACAGACGCAAGGCCGCTCGCTGCCTCGCTGCGGAGTCGCGCGCCCCGCCGCAGCACGCCCGGGCCGCCTAACGCCCACCGCCGCCGCGCCAACCGCCATCGCCCGCCCCACGCAGTTCCTTCGCTACTACGCTTCAGGCGCTACCGCGCGCCAGCCGCTTCGCCCAGCTTCGCCTGGGCTGTGGTCGTGGGGCATGCTTGATCAGATGGTAATACAAGCCAAGCCCCGTTCGCCCACTATTGCTCGCAATAAATCCAAGACCACTAATCGTATTAATACATTTTGCTTCCTTCCAATATACCCAGTAAGAGCTCACTTTAAATTTTCTCTTACTATATTTTTTTTTTCTGCTTTACATTATAATATATATGGTTTTTCATTTATTTTAAATTGAAAAATCATTAAAAAAATCACAAAAATCATTTTTTTTTTCATTCTCTTTAATACCTTAAATAAATTTATAAAATTTATTTAACCCCATTTTTCTTAAATTTACACTTACAAAACCTTAGAAAATTATTTTTCATCATACCAAAATAAATTTATAAAATTTATTTTCTCTCTTCCAGCTTTCCCACCGAAAAATTTTCCACTCAAATAAATTTATAAAAATATAGTTTCCATTTTCTTTCACCTACTGCACTGTAAAATCTTAGAAAATTATTTTCTTCTTAATCCTCATCCGATAACCATAAAAATTTATTTCCCATTTTCTTCACTTAAAAATTATTTTCATCACCTAATAGCCAAATAAATTTTTAAAATTTATTCTTTTCATCTTCTCTTCCAGCTTTTGTACATCGCACTCACTCAAAATATTTTCTAAAATATTTTCCACACTTCCATGTGCTAATCACCAAGCACACATACAATCCTTCAACCTAAAACATGTCAAGCACACCAACACATGACATGACACATACAAATCATCAACATTCACAAAATCAAGATGAAACACATCAACACACGTGCACGTAGTGTCCTAGTTTCTCATTCCGCATCTTCCTAGGTAATCCCATACCTAAACTCAACGCTCAAACCACACCTGCAGGATGCCTTTACATTCCTCGGGCCTAAGCCCAAATCCTTCTATCCATAGGTCTCATAAACCCCATACTCCACATCATACCACCTAGCGACGATGACATACCTGTAACCCGAGCCCCCAGATTCCTCCAGGATACCTAAGCTCGATACTGCCGTGACGCCCCAAAACCCGGTGTCCGCTGACTCACCCACTAACCTCGCTGAATACAAGTGGAGGCCCAAGTTACCCGACGCCACTTTAGAAAACGCGCAGGTAGCCTTTCAGACGTGGTAGTTTCCCACCCAAAAAACAAAGATCAGATACACCGTCCCAAACAAATTCAATATACGCAATATATAAGTAAAACCCACCACTGGGCCCATAACCAATACTCCTCATACTACAACAACTATAGAATCCAATAGTTTCAAAAGAGTTAATAATTCACTCTTATACAACACATTATGATCAAATTGTAGAATTATAATACATGTTTCAAATCATCAAAGCCACAACCCTATTTCTTCCGAGACCACCCTACGACGTGTCGCTCCGGCGCACGCCTCCCCCGTGCACTGTGAAATAAAAGGTCCCCACGACGGTGGGAGCTAAGGCTCAAGAGGAGAATCGCCCCAAGTGGGCTACTCACCACCTATGAAGCAATGTTCCACTAAACACACATTCAAGTAAATGTAATGATCCTACTCAATGTCTATACGACCAACCTCATCCCGAGCTCCTCGGTCGATTCTCTCACACTCGCCTAAGCCTCCTCGTATGAGAATTATTAATTTACTAAAGGCAACTCCTCCGATGAATATATATCAATCAGTCATCCGACGATTGATATATATTATTTATTCAGGACTACTCCGCGAATATATATCAACCCGCCGCCCGACGGCCGATATATTATTTGGCCATGACCACCTACGAATATATATCAACCCACATTCGACGCTGATATATTATTTAGTTTGACTCATCCGATGATTAACATTTTAGACTTACCCTCCGAACCGCTTTCTGGGGATCATCCTACGACTAACCCCTATATTCCTGTGGATGTTCCAAGGCATATGGAATGCATGTATGTCAATCAATACAAGATAATCACATGCAAATATATAAACCCGAATATACTCGCATAATTAAAATCACACAATCACATGAATTATCACTCAAACACCAAAATTAGCCTTTCACTAATATTCAACACAAGCAATTCATTCTAATTACTTAACCAAGCACATT
Source organism: Tetrastigma voinierianum (assembly GCA_016808115.1). Lineage (NCBI taxonomy): Eukaryota > Viridiplantae > Streptophyta > Magnoliopsida > Vitales > Vitaceae > Tetrastigma > Tetrastigma voinierianum. Next base: position 89,947 of record JAEQBH010005262.1, on the reverse strand, counting down.
TTCCCAAAATGTATTTTCAATACTATTCCTAAGGCTGCATCGCTCCAACACTAACAACCATCTGGGCTCATTATGAACCCGCATTCTCACCTGGCCACTTCCGTACCTCAAATCAAATCATCAACATACGATTAACACCAAAACATACCATTTACACCATCATCGCCATGAGCGCCACTGGGTCGCCCATTTTGTTCCAAATTTTATATAAATTCGATCCCATACTAGACCGATCAACCCGCCCTAATGGCCTCAACTCAACTCAAACATCTCGAAAAGCAATTAAAACGGAGTAAAACCCAAGAGGAGAATCCCACCTCGGCGAGTTTGGAAGAACCTCACTAAACCGAGTCCACGCGTAGCCTGCTCGCAGAGATCGTTTTCCCTTCTCAGACCGGAAGTCGACTGTTAGATCTCTGAGCAAATCTCTAAAAAGAATCTACCAAGCACTGGATCATCAAAAATGAAGCTCCTCCCGTTTTTTTTTTTTTCTTTGGTTAAATGAAGAGGATGAATTTAATTATCGGGTTATTTGGCCTTAGTCACTTGAAATAAATTTTAAAACGACCTTATGCCTCATTCAATTAAATTGATATTCCCGTGACTATTTCTGGGCCAGTCCATTTTCATCATTTCTCTACTCATACCACTTTATGGCTCATGAGTACATGCTATACGTGGACTTTCACAGATCGAAATCATTTTACTAAGACTCAAACGCAAGGCTTAAAACGCCACGACCCAACTGTTCTCAAAGAATCATGAATTTTACGCGCTAACTAGATTTCTCGCGAGATCGATTCCACCTTATTAACTGCTTCATCATCCGAGGTTTAGAGAATTAATTACGGACTTTTAACCGTAATTATAATTTTATAATCAAAATTACGATTTTACCCTTATTCCGTAAATCAATTTCTGGTCCACCGGCTAAAAGACTCCCGCACAATGTCCTTTTGAAGAACCATTGAAACCCCCACTGACATGTACCACTGTACAAACTAGTAAACAACATTCCTCAAATGTAGCCAACCTAGGAAAAGTAGAACAGATTGCACTTTTGCTTACTATTTTAGGCCACACAGGTGACGTTTAAAAGCAAACAACAATCCAAATATTTTAACAAGTATTGCCTCCCTGTTCACCCTTTTAGATGCTTCCCACATTGCCCACTCGAGCAAATAATGCCCAGTCACCTTTCGAAATGCTGCTATAAAGCTGATTTGTGCTTTACCTTCCTGGAGCCATGTTTTTTGTATAACTCAAGATGCATTTCTGTCTATATATATTTTAGCTTCTCTATCATACTTCATGGATGTTAATTTCATTATGGCACCATGGATCAGAATACATTATTGAAAACAACACCTCAATCTTGAAAGTTGTTAGCACGCGTTGAAGCACTTATGTATGCAATTTTTCTTCCTTATGTCTTGCCATGTAGGTAAAGACAAATCAAGTAGCTTGGTGGCTAACTTTACCTTGAAATATGTATCCGCTCGCCCAAGTCATGGCTTGTCAAGACCATGGTACTCATTGTCCAAATTAACCTTCCTTGTTGGCATTGCAAACATTAAGAAAAACCTTTTTGGTTAACTCATGAGAGCCTCTGAAAAATAAACGAGTAAATAAACGTGTAGACTTCAAATTCTGTAAGGGTTTTCGCTTGATGGGGTGTAGGTGAGTGTGTTTGGGCCTTTGTACTCCTCTCTCACTTTCAGGCCCTAAGGCTTTTTACATCTATATAAATTTTGTTTTATCGATCAAAAAAAATAAAATGTAGACCTCCTTCCGTAGATACTTGAGCCTCAAAGTCTAGCTACGCTCAATTATAGTTTTGTCAAGAAACTTCAGATCTGTTTCAACTCGGCGCTAAGGTTGTTGACTTAACGCTAAACTCCAAATAAATTTCAAGATTGTTCGCTTCGGCTTTTAAAACTCGCTGAATTATTGTTGAAATTTTTAAGTTTCAACAAAGTTTGAAAATGATTTGCTTTTCTGGTCTATATCTATCTTCTGCACAAAAATAAGAAAACTCAACTACCGCCCAAATGTGCTACAAGAAACAAGAATATACACTAATAAAGTAATGACAATTCGGAGGGCTGTGATTTTGCACGGTCCCATCCCGAATCTTGCCTGGCTTATTTTTCAATTCCTAAACTCATTCCTCATTTAAAAATTAAATTAACTTGTTATGGGAAAATTCCAACCTCGCCTGCTTATATTTTTATTTTTTAATTTTAATTTTTTTTATATTTGCTTTTTTATTTTTATTATATTAAAATTAATATTTTTCATAAAAATAAAAATATTAAGAATTTTTATAAAATATTTATTAAAAACATTATAATAATTATTATTATTTATATTAGCATAAAATAAAATAATAAAAAATTATTTTTAAATATAATCGATGTTATGCTTTTATTATTATTATTTTGATATCGCTCATATTGCTTCATTCATCGCTTCTAACCCAAACAATTTATTTCTTTCAAACACTTTATTTTGTACCGAACTTAATTTCAAAACCATTTTCTCGAATTTTAGATTCTTAGTGTTAAATCTCGCTCTCGAGTCAGCCGACAACTTATCACCCGTAAAATCTAAAATCTCCCGCTTTGTCTCGCACTGACGAAACTTTTATGTGGGGTCGCTAGGATTTCATGAGACGAATTTAATCTCAAACTGCTTCATCATCCGAGATCTAAAGAATTTTCTAGGCTTCCCTGAACCCTTATGACAATTTATTATTTTTATTAACATTTTGCCATTTTTTAAAATTTCTAATTTTCTTGGGTTTTACAGAGAGTAACAATACCTAAACCCGTCTCGGATTTGAGAAAATAAATCCAAACCCGTTAAAAACCCGATTAAAATTAAATTAAACCCGTGTCATTAAAAACGAAGCGGAACGAGAACCCAAAATAATCCGTCTTATCAAGTATCCCTACTAATTACCTAATGTTAAACAACAACTTAATACTTAACGTTATTAAGACTATTCAAGATGTCTCAAAAGTTCTATTCAAAGATTGTTAAAAACAACACCACCTTAATGCTAAAGCCTAACAGCCTTTCACTTTAAGCCCGTTTGTTTTTTTAAATTTCGCGACTTATCACTTAAATTTTTAAAAGTTTTCAATAAAAGTTTGAAAATATTCTATTTTTCTATTCAAGTAGTGTCATTTTCCATAAAAATAAAAAATTCAATCATCGCCAATGCTACAAGAATGAAGAATATACATTATCAGTGATGACACCTGAGGTTTGACCCGCATTCCATCCCGACTCCGCACTGCTTATTTTTTCACCCTAAACTCGTCTTCATTTAAAAAATTAAACAGACTTTAGCGAGGTGGGAAAATCCTAAACTCGCCTCGCTTTACATTTTTTATTTTAATTTTAATTTTATATTCGCTTTTTTATTTTTATTATATAAAAATTAATATTTTCATAAAAATAAAAATACTATGAATTTATAAATTATTTATTAAAAACATTATAATAATAATACAATTATTTATATTAAAGTATAAAAATAAAATAATAAAAAATTATTTTTAAAATATAATCGAGGCGAGACTTATTATTATTTATACATAGCTCATATCATGATTCGGTCCTGCTTTTCCTCGAAACAATTTATTTCTTTCGCCACTTTATTTAAAATCGAACTTAAATTCTAAAGTTTCCATTTCCTAACTTCAATACTTTCATAAAATCTCGGTCCCTGAAACACTCAAGAACTTACCACCCAAAATATCTAAAAAATTTCTCGCTTGTCTCTAATTTGACTTAAATCCTTTTCTCGACTCACTAGATTTCGCGAGCATTTAATTTAACCCACAAATTCCCGCTTGGCCATCCGAGATCTAGAGAATTTTCTGCGCTCGAACCCTTATGGCAATTTATTATTTTTATTAACATTTTACCATTTTTGAAAATTTCTAATTTTCTCAGTTTTATGTAGAGTAACAATACTCGAACCCGTTTAGGATTTGAGAAAATGAACTCAAATCCGTTAAAAACCCGATTAAAATTAAATTAAATACGCACATAAGAATCTTGAGGCATTTAAAACCTCAAAATAATCCATCCCATTGCTATCCCTACTCACTACCTAATGTTAAAAAACAAAGAACTTTATACTTAATGCTATTAAGTACTATTCAACATTAAGCTCAAAAAAAGTTATATTCAACATTAAGTAAAAAAAACAAACACCACCTCGTGCCAAAGGCTGAATTACCCATGATTCCAGCAATTTTTTATATGCTCTTTGAATTGTTATCAATAACAATTTTAAAAAATTTGTTTCCATAATGCTAATGAACTCTTGATGTGGTTCTACTTTGTTTTCTTTTTTCTTATTTTGAACAAATATCATGCTAAACATCTGAGATATAAAAACATTTTCAGCATATATAGAAGTACAAACCCTAATAAATCTCAATTAAAAAGTAAAAAAAAACCCTACTCAAGCTCCAATTAGAAAGAAATGAAGAAAAAAAAATCAATGGAAGATGTTTTCCAAACTAAATTATAATGCCATTTACATTTTACAGCATATCAATAAGAAGCAAGAATACTTGATAAAATACGCTATTAAAAGGCAAAATTGAATCGAATCGCGAAGATTTAGACTGTGAATTGACCTAAATATATAAGATTGAAATTTATTATTATTTTTAAATGATAATGTTATATGGGCATTTTAATTTTGAAAACATAAAAATTAAACTAATGATAAATATTAATATTGATAGATTATATATATATATTATGCTTATAAAAATTATGTCGTTGATGATTGTTTTCATGCCTTATACCATATTTAGAGCAACAAGTTTCAAACATTTCAATCTCTTATTTCAATCATGTCTTGTTGAAACTATAGAAAAATATCAAAGGCTTCTTTACTTAGCAAATAGATCCATACACCCTTCCTTCCTCTTCAAGAGTTTCCACGTCTATAAGACCACAAACATTAATAGAACTTAATATGTTATGTTCCAACCACACAATGATCACAAGAGGATATAAAGGATTCATTTTTTGCTAAGAGAATCAAGTTTATAAACTTTCCCTTGGCCCTAAACAAAATGTAACATGCGACTCCTTTTACAATGAAAAACAAATGAACCCTTAGTGAGCTTCCATTTGCTCTCTTTTGCCAAAGCGTTTCCATGATCTTACTTATTTAAGCTAATTCAATTAAATTAATGCATAAATCTATAGTATACCTTTACATCTTATAATATCGACTTAAACCTCATATTGATATTAATAAAAACATCACTCATCTATATCATCTTGGAGTAACTAGAGTTTTTCATATTGAGTGTGTTAAAGTCTTCAACTCTATAATTAGAAAACAACTCTAAGTGAGAGATAACATGGTAGGAGGTTGCAATGTCTACAATTCACTTGATTCCTTGATAATCTATATGCAACCAATTACATTAAAACACTAAAACTTTATAATTTTCTATCATATTTTGTTATCTTATTTTTCTAATTATGGAAACACTTGATTTTAACAGGAGCGAGACCTTCTCTCCAACTTGTTAGGATTGTCTATCATTTATTCATGTTTCTTTCTTCTACTTTGCGATATGACTCGCGATATTTTGTCTCATAAGCTTTTTCTAATATCTTCATTAATCAAGTTTTACAACCTCCATAGATAATGCACGAACAAATATATTAATAGTCACATAACAAAAGTTTCCCAAATTATTGAAAGAAATAAGCTAGTATCTCTCACCATCCATGACCATTTTCATAATAGTTAACTAATTCAACAATAGTCATAGAAGCATTGCTAATCTATTATTAATCTTCTTCCTCTTAACTTTATGTTCATCACTCTTTGACAAGCAAGAAATTTTTATTCCTAATTGTTTTTTATTTAAACTCTATCTCTAATTTCTTCAAAATATTATACCAATTTCTTTTAATTGCCTCTGCAGGACGTAAGGATGTATTAATTCATGGCCTAATATGGACAATTGGTTTCTTTGTTCATCTTATAATTCCAAATTAGAATGTTCATTATGTCTAACTTCTTCACCCTTTAAAGCATCTCACAAATTTTTAATGGTAAGAAAATCTTCCATCATGGATTTTCATATAAATCCAATTTTAATTATTGAGTTTTTTTACCATGAAGGTTACTTCCATTTCTATTCTTTTAAGAACAAGATTTCTAAATCAATCTTTAATACCACTTGTGAGAAGTTAAAAAGAGTAAAATAACAACTTTCAATAAAAATAAAAAAAAAGAACACTAAATATAATGTAAAACTTTCAAAATAAAGTAGAAAATATATAGAAAAGCCTTATTACATGGTAATAGAATTTAGATATAATGAAAATCTTCTCCTACTTTCTTTATTGCTGAAAATTAGCTACATTTTTTTCAAACACTTTATTTACGCTTTTGGACTAATATATGGGCTCAACTAGTTGGATAAAATTAAATTAACCCAAGACCATTTTAGCAAGTAGATTTGTTTGGAAGTTGTTACCAAATAGTTTGCATATATTTGACAAGTTTTTTATAAAACAAAATTTTGAGAATCTAGTTATTATTTTTAGAATAAATATATAATGATTTTAATTATTTATTTTTCAAACAATGATCACAAACTATTAAAAATTGAGTTAATCTTAATTTATTTTTTATTTTTTTAATTTTCCTTATATTTTCTTTACAGAAGTTTTTGCCCGCCTCAATTTTAAGGAAATACATAGACTTGCTATCAAATAAAATAATTATTAATTTTGAAATAAAATTTTATAATACTTCAAGAATGTATCAAAAGTGACAGATTTCTTAAAATTGCGTGAAATATTTTCCAAAGAGGGCGATACTGCCAAGATAATTGACACATCTCAAAGTGTTAAAAAGGAAAAAGAGAAATGTTGAGACTTACAATTAGACATGGAAATTAAGAAAGCAATAATGTAAGGAGTGAATGGGATTCACCGATTATGGCTTCATGATCATGCACGTGGAAAGCTAAAAGGTGGGGGAAATGGGGATGCCAAGTTAAAATCACTACTTGGTAACGGTAATGGATGGTACCTACTTTTTTTTTTTATATTAACTTTCTAAATCAAATTGTAGCATTTACTTGCAAGGACTTAAACACATCTTGGTATCGAATATGTATGTGCGATGGTCAAATATATCCCTACTAACAATAGTCTCAAGTTCAAAACCTAGAAATGCAACTGATAGTCCCTTCACACCCCTTAACTATTTGAGCCAAATCTTGAAGTTGGATGGTAGCTACTTATTAAAATAAATTTTAGGAGATCTCCAAATAGCCCAGAACCTAAGACTCACCCCAGTCTGTAGGATTTCACACCCACCCATGAGTCTGTCTTGATAGGCCCATTATGTATTCCTCACGTTATTTTTAAAAATATATTATGTGTAATTCTATATATAATATATATTTTATAAAATTCTATTATATAAGTTAAATATATATACAATTTAGAATTTAGTTAGATGCATTAAAAATAAAAATGATTTTAATTCTTGGATTCTGCTGGGTTTCATTGCCTATGCCGGGCCCTGGTGATGTTGTATCAAAATCAAAATTAAAAAAAAAAATGCATAATTAAAAAATAAATAAATAAAGAAATGCAAATCGATATCTATATGTGTCCTTAATATTATCGATAGATATAAGAATGGAATCATGAGTGAAAATAAATCACTTTGGCCTCTTCAGATATGTACGTAAAACACTTTTCAAAACAAGAACCAAACACTTCAATACGTTGAAATCTTGAAAACACAAGTAATAATAATGATGCGATCAAATCATGCTATTTGACATGATTTTGATACACATATTTTTGTAAAAAAATAATCTGATTCTTGTCCCAAATTAATACAAATTTAAAAAATTTTTATTAAAATAGTTTGAAAATCAAACTAATGTCCAAAATAGTACGTCTGCCATATTAAAAAAAAAAAAAAAATTAAGTTAATGTCGCATTGAGTGGCATTACTAAAAAATTCTAGTATAAAGTATCGTAATTTGTCAATATTTTTAGAAGTACCTCTTTTTAGAAATAAATGTTTTAATTTCCCATAAATTTATCAAAAATTCGATAATACAAGAAATTGAGGTGTTTAACAAAGGACGTTCAGAAAGGCTTCGTTTGGAACCCTGAAAATACTAAGAAAAGAAAATAGAGAAAAAAAATGGAATTAAAGAAATTTTGGAGGAAAATAAAAATTAAGATTAAACTTAATAAATTAATTCTATATATTAAATCAAACTCTGCTTTATTTATTTTTCTATTATATAATGACTAAGAAATTTAAAATATGAAAAAATTGAAGAATTTTTGATTATATTTTATTTTATTTTATATTTTCTTAGTGGAAACTGCATATAGGAAAATAATTTTCCTTAGGGCTCCATTCGAACCCGAAAAGTGATAGGGAAAAATATTAAAGAAAAATTATTTTTCATATTTGGATTCACTATGAAAAAATATAAAATAGAACCAAATATAATCAAAATTCACTAAATTTTACTATATATTAAAATTCCTATATATAATATATATATATATATATATATAGCATAGCAGAGAGAGTATATACATATATATATATATATATATATATATATATATATATATATATATATACAAATAAAAATGAGCTAATAAACATATACGATTAATTTATTAAATTTAAACCTATTTTTTATTTTCCTCCAAAATCGTATTCTTTCCACTTTTCCTTCTTATTTTCCTCTATTTTCTTTACTCCTAAGACTTTCTTGGACTCCAACAAAGTTTTAGTTTTTTTTTCTTTCTCGAATACTTCGAATTATAAATCGAAATAAGTCTTAAGAGTTAGAGGTTAACGGATTCACCTCGGCCACAAGATTGATACCAAAGATCTCACATGCTAAAATTTTGAAACTATAACCAAAATTGTCGCACCGTTCATTTGTCAGGAAAAACTGATTATACAATCCATTACACGGAATGCTTATTTCATTAAAACTATTTTATTTTTAAAAACAAGGAAAACAGGAAGAAAAAAAATATTATTTCACTGTTTTTGCTTTATTGAGAATTGAGAAAAACACTCATTTTAAAGAAAATAACATACTGCAGAATAGCAAATAAAGTTCTCCTATTTTCAAAATTTGTTTTCAAGAATAATTTTCAAAAACATGAACGAAACAAGCCATAAGGGTCTATTTGTTCTCTGTGTTCATAAACACAAAGAACACTATAAAATTACTAACTTGTATAACACACCCAAGTAGAGAACATAAAATAAATTAAGCCTCGTATTTTCAAAACTGCTTCAAGAATAATAAAAAAAAATGAACCAAACAAGTTCCTTAAGAGTCTATTCTGCCTCCTATTTTAAAAACTCGTTTTTTATTCTTAAAAAACAACAATTGTTAGAAAATAAGTGGTACTGTGTTTTATTTCTTTTCTTTAATAAACACAAAAAACGCTAAAAACGCTAAATTCAAAATAACAATAACAGCTTTTAGAGAACATCGAAATTGATGTTTTTTTGTTTTTAAAAACTATTTTCAAGAACAGGAACGAAACGCCCATCACACCTAGCCTGCTTCTGGGTAGGACCCAACGTTAAAACAACAAAGCAATATAGGGGCATAGAATCAACTTTATGTATTGTATTTTTTAAAATACAATGTTTTTATTTGTTTTATACAAATGCGTCGGTTCCCTAGGATATTACTTTGTCCAGTCAAATTACAAATTAATGGATAGAAATTAACTAAATGACCAAGGTACAGTGTTTCAACATTTGGAATGTAAGTATCATCCCGCTATAAGAATATTAAACTAATTTACTTAAAAGTTGAAGCACATTGCTTGCTAAAAGGAAAACAATGAAAAGAAAAATATTAAACTAATTTACTTAAAAGTTGAAGCACATTGCTTGCTAAAAGGAAAACAGTGAAAATAAACTATTGAATGGAAAGAAAAAGTGATGAGAACAACAAACAACACTATGTTTACATGATAGAGATGGAAAATGGCACAAGTAAAATTCAAAACAAAAGAGCAACACACTCCAGCCACAGAAATTGTAACAAGAATTGAGACTTTGTATAAAGGAGTATCTGAAGTTTTTATTGCTTAGCACTAGTTGCTGGTAGCTTCAAAGACAAGCAAAATTTGAAGTATCACTTCATGGATTACATGGTTTCAGGAGATGGCGCACAGAACAGCGATGGTGTTGCCATCATGAACCATTCCGTGTCATTCACCAAATATGAAATCCACTAAAAGACCAAGCAAAGAAACTTTCTGTCATATACCTGAACTGCTTAATCAGCCCTTCATGAGATCTGGACCAAATGCGTCTCCCTAAACCATCCTCCCGCTGCTACACAATGCACCAGATTGCACTGCCCTCATAAAGATTGCAACAATTCTGTGACTCCATGTGAAAGATATGCTTTTATCATAAAGATCCAATTTAGTGAAATACTCAGAACCATGGAGCTCATCTATCAATTCTTCAATGACAGGAATGGGAACTTGTCCGGAATTGTTACCTTGTTGAGGTCCCTTATAGTCAACACATAGTCGCCAAGACTAGTCCTTCTTCTTGACCAGAATCACTGGATTAGAGTAGGCACTATTGCCGGGTCGAATTATCCCCTTTTCCAGCATCTCATTTACCTGCCTTTCGAGTTCTGCTTTCTGAGCATATGGGTAGCGATATGGCCTGAAATTGATAGGTCCTTGGTTGGGTAGCAAGTTGATGGCATGATGACAGGATCGAGCTGGTGGTAGGCCCTGCGGTTCCATGAAGAGCTCTATATATGTGTCTAGCAAGGAGCAATTGATCCTGTTAGGAGGATTTAGAATGATGTTCCTTGCTGTAGGGGTATCCAGTTCCGTGACTGCTGCAATCTGTCCCCAACAGCTCTCTATTTGGTTGGCCAGCCAGACTTTTAGTGAAGAGTGGGAATGTAAAGGGGAGGAGGTGGCTTCAATTCTACCTAACATTCCCTATGTTCCAAACCCACATGGACTGCTCTTTCCGATTATGAACAACCTTACCCAAAGTTTTCCAACCATTCAATACCAAGCACCATGTCCAAATTACCTAAGTCAAACACCAAAGCCTCCAGAGGACAAGAAAAATCACAAAATTTCAAATCGATGGACTCACATTTCCGTTGTACTCGGATCCGATGACCATCATCGTTCCGATATTCAAACAAACGAGTGCAGAACCCAAACAGACCAACGCGCATGTTATGTCCGGCGCCACTTATCAACCGGCAGTTGAATGGGTATCCCGTGAAGTTCACTCACGCAATTTTAAAGGCCTGTGGCAGAGTTTGTACTTGTCGATGAGACCCAAAAATCAAAGACCCTACACTCTCTCTTCTCTGTCTTGCCGAGATTCTCTTCATCAGCCGTTGGGATGAGATTGTCATGCTCATCAACCCGTCGTCATCACTAAGCAAAGCACCATGTAGGTGGCCATCGGGACAACAATATTGGGGGAGAAGAGTTGTCCACATTTCTAAAGTTTGAACAAACCCTTGAGGTGTCTCTCGTCGATCTCCGCCTCGACAAGGCTTGAACTCTATAGCGTGATTTAAGGGAAGCTTGGAGTGGGAACTTCGTGCCGATAGTAGGCCACCAAAGGAGGGGAAATTTTGTGAGTTAGGCTATCTCTAACCCGACTTGAGGCTGTTTGCTTTCGACCTGGACGAAAAACTATGGTCCGGGCACGTGACCTCCCACATGGGTCCTTTCTACCCTAATTCTTGCGATGTCAACTGCGCTATCCTTGCTGCCGATAGCGACTTCAACATTTCTGGCAATGAGAAGGCATTAAGGCGCGTTTCCAACGCCAACAAACGCACGCAGGCCTTGACCATCCTGCAATCCATTCATTAAGCAACCCAAATATAGTGCTCAATTTCCTTTGGAATCATTGCTATCATCTCGAAATCGTCTATATAGTTATCAATGCTCTCTCTCTTGTCGAAGCGCCACCAGCTGTTTATAGGGACTGAGATTCGCTACTCCCCAACCAATCCACAACTCTTTCTTGAAACTAGCCCTCATAAATTGGCATCTGACTCGGACCATAGAGAACCACGTGACCGCAACACTCATACAAATGAGCCAGGAATTCTATGAAGTTCGGGAATGCCATGAACATCAAAGTAAGTTTGTGCCCTGGTGAGCCAGCCACGAGGATTTGCGTTGGAGAATGAGGGGAGTTTAACCTTGGATGTCAAATGAAAAAAATCTGGTAATGGATGTAGGGGCTCAAACTCATTTGAATGGACCCTGTAGTGTTTTCGTGATGGGTCTAGAGGTGTTAGGCCTCATTGCAGATGTTTCTCTGGCCTGCCTGTCATTGTCTCAGTGGGTTGTTTTTCTGCATCGTTTACATTATGAGATCGTAAGCATTGAAGTTTTTCTTGGTTCTCCTGAAGAATGGAATATTATGTTCTTACTTTACTGTAATGCTTAGTTATTGGTAAGGTTTCACATTCTCCTCTTGTGCATCCAAATGTGATTGTGTTCTTGTTTCCATAGTGCTATCATTTTTGCCCATGGCAGGTCGGACCAGTGATAGAACATAAGAGTTCTATTATGGGTTTCAAAGGAACTTCTCTACTAACAGCATGCAGAACAGAGAAAAATGGTAAGAAAAATTCTGATAAGCTCTATTATGCTAATTCTTTTCATTTTCCAAACAACCAACATTTCTAGGCAAAATGGAAAGAAAAACGTCAAATAATTATGAAAGGTACTACAAACGAATAAAATAAGAACTTCTGTGATGGAACACAGCCCAAGGTCTTTACCCCTTTTTCTCCTTCCACTACTGGCTTCCTCACACAGCATCCTCCTCCCTTTTTGAAAGACAAAATCTGTTTTCCTGATTTCCAGCTGTTCCTCTCTCCTTTCTCCACGTGTCCCCTATTTTCCTTCTAGAATATACTAGCCACATAGGTTGGTTATGCTTGGCCTTTCCAGGTGTCTTATCCTCCACTCCCTTGGCTCTTCTCTATTAGGATTGCAAAATAATTTTGTGACCTATGAAAGATATTTTATCTTGTCCTCTTGATGGCCAATTCTGCTTTAGGATCACCTTAAACAAATATTAAGAAAACAAAGACCTCTCCCACTAGCAATGAAAGGCTTTGTGCTTCATACTTGCATCTTTCATTTAACCAGTAAACTAGTTACTTAATACACTCAACATATTGAATATATTTTCACCAGATGGTGTGTATATATGCATTCGGCCATTCCAATTTATCATGCAGTACTCATGACCAAATTCACAGCAATCATGAAATTGATTGCTTTTTTCTATGCAAAGAATTTTTAAATGTTAAATAAAAAGTGTTGGAAATTTGATTCACTTCACTTGATTTAAATGCAGTCAAAACAACATGTTGACCACAATGCGAACCATACAAAGGATATAAAAATAATAATAATAATAATAAAAACAAGTAGATAGAGTAAAAAAAAAAAAAAAAAAACAAAATAAGATAAAAAACATTGTTTGAATAGCATATTGTAGAATTATAAGTGATATCTTGGTGATAGCGCTTTGGTTTATCTCCTTCCTTTCTTTATACATTATTTTCCTTCATTTTTGTATTTTATTTGCTTCCTTTTCAAGGCCTTCCTAACCTATATAAATAAAAGCACTCCATATACTCCGTATTTTACTCACTCACTCATCCAATAAAAGAAAGCGCTTTCTTTCTTCTCTCATTTCACATGCAGACGCAGTCATGGTCGGGTCTAGAGCGAGCCCTCTTTCCGACAACCATCTTCTCTTAGCGTCACAAATCGTCACCCGACCTTCTCTAACTGGGATCTTCACTTAACCTTCTCCATCGACCTTTCCGACTCCGACCTTCTCCATCACTTTTGGCAGCGCCGGTTAAATCTTTCCGCCGATCTTCTCCAGCCAGACCTTCTCCGAATACGAACCTTCTCCAACGACCCTTTCTCCGATAATCTTCTCCAACGACCTCTCCAATGATCTTCTCCCAGATCTTCCATCTGACTCCTCCGATTTGGACATCTTCTTCAATCCTGATCTTCCTTCTGACCTTCTTCTACGACCTTCTCAACCTGGATCTTCTTATACGACTCCGCGATCCTCGTCCTCGCTTCGAACCCTCCTCCGTCGGATCTTCTCCGTCTAATCTTCTCTCACAACCTTCCACGATCTTCCACGCAACCTTCTCTCGTCGAACCTTCTTCGCAACATTCTCCGCACGACTCCTTCTCCAACTGACCCTTCGCCGACCCGACGAACTGCTCACAAGATACGACCTATACGCTCCAACTTAAAGTGAGCGTTAAGAATCATAGGATATTCTCTAGTTTATCTCCTTCATTTCTTATACATTATTTTCCTTCCTTGTTGTATTTTATTTGTTTCTTTTTTGTGTCTTCCTGACCTATATAAATAGGTAAGACCTATACTATATTTTACTCACTCACTCATTCAATAAAGAAAAGTTTTCTTTTCTTCTATCATTTCACAACATAAAAGCACACATTTGGGCCCTTAAGGCCTAACTCAAGTAGTAATGAGATGGCGAGGTTCCAAGTTCAAGTCACAAATGAAAACAAAATTCTTTGGATAAGATATGATAATATTATAAATCAAGTACTTTTAATTTAAAAATTAGTTTAATAAGAGAACGCTAGATTAGTTTGATTATTCTAAAATAATAATTATAACTTTTGATTTTTTTTTTTTATGTTATTTAAGTAATTGTTAATTTTCTAATATTACTTTATGCTAAAACAACAAATTAAATTTATATCATTGATGTGTAACTATATTCATATGTCATATTTAGTTTGATAAAAACTTAACCAAATATATTCTATAATTTTAAATTCATATGATTAGTCAATTTTCTTTGCATTAATCATGATCCAATAACCCAATACATACTCATTTCTTATTGAAACATTATGATACCTATTTTTATGTTCAATATCAAATTTTAGCAATTGTCACATAATTTATTGCAACTTAGCCTCAGAATATTATTTTTAACAAATAAAATATGATAGTAATAAACAGGATTTTTTTCATAACAATTTTGTTTAAAAAATAAATATTTTGAAAATTATAAAATATAATTCCATGTGTTAAAAAATGTAACTATTTTTAGACTAATGAATCATCTTTGAAAAAATAAACTTAATTTTTCATATCAAATATGCATAATAACATATACACGCCCACTATTTTTAGTCGAATCAGCGCATTTAGAAACAAATACATTGCTATTAGTATCCCTCCTTCTAATTGTTGTCTTACTTACATAGGTTTCAAAGACCAATAGTAATAGATTTCTTCTTTAATAACATGTTATGCCACTCAACCCATTACCCATGCTAGAATGGAAGTTGGCCATCTTAGACATACCTATTCTTCTTGGCTCTATTAGGCTATTGGGCATATCTACTTTCTATATCAATATTTTTTTGATAAGTTAGTTTCTATACCAATATACATAACCTATTATGTTCCATAAAAACTGAAAAAAAAAAATTTATAACTGCGATGCTCTGCACTAACTACAAGACACCTCAACTAATCCCATTAAAAAAAAAAAAAAAAAAAAAAAACCCGAAAATATTCATTTCCCATTTAACGCAACCAAATTCCATCAAATAATCATTACCCAGTTGTGTGTAGCAGAATTCTCATCCAATATCCAATTACCAATTTAAACCCAAATACTCCATCATTCTCATTGCCCATTTAAGCCTAACTACCCACTCATATAACAATTAGGCCATTACCTATCAATAGCATCAATACTTACTGCCCATTTTGTTTCTGAAGAATGAAGATGCATGAATCAGCCATGGATGAAGCAGCGATATGGTGAGTGATGAAAACAGAGGACTCCAAAGGCATGCTTAGCCTCTCATCCTTCTAGTCTCCATTTTCATGCCTCTCCTCTCCCCCGCCCTTCTCTCATTCTCAGCCCAAATACCCAAAGGGAACATGACAGAATTAATTAGTTTCAGCATCTTCTTGAAGTCATACAAATTGTCAAGAGATTACCAAGCCATCTCTAAATTCGCTGAATGGTCTACCGATTCAAGAAAATATCAAACTTATTCACCAGAATCGTAATGAACATGTCAAAGGCAGATATCACTCGCAAGCCATACCAGTCCTTGTCAAGATTCTGAACCTTGTCACCAACATAAGCACTCAAACAGCTATAAGTAAAGAAAATGCATACAACAATATTGGTAACAAAAATATTGACGCCATTTACCAAAGAATCCACAGTAATATTATCCAATGTTTTTGTCACTGACAACTTTAGAAGCAACCAAGAATAAGTTCCATGAAATTTCAAAACAAAGACCAGTAAAAGTAAAGAAGTTTAAGGATATTAGCATCCTAAAGAGTAAAGAGAACAATGGATTACCTTAGTTATGTCAACACTGTTTGTAAAATCAAGCTCCTTAGGATCAATTTCGTATTCAGGGACTTCGCGGGCATTATTTACATGCATGGGAGCCATCTAAACAAAAACACAGGAAAGAAATAAATTCTAAAGCATGACATAGAAGAGCACCAAATAACTAAGGTCTGTATATACTTCTTCAAAATCACCAATTACAGCTCATTCATCACCATAAGTACAAATGTCCAAGACATACCAGATGGTGTGCACCATGTTTCTCCAGAAGTTTGATTACATCATGGTTTTTGTAATGTATGGCATCTGCAAGGGGCTGTTTAGGTACAATTAGCATATTGAGAAAATAAATACAAGTACAGTAAATATGATTCAGCCTTCTTTTCATTTTTTATCTGTAAGTTCAACCTCCATAAGGAGCATCTAGATATCTGAGAAATGAAGATAAATTACTAGAGAAATGGAGAAGGGGTGAGGACACAACATATACAGTTCAACTGATAAGTGCTCCAAAATTCCACCATTACCAGAGATATTAAAATATAGTGAAACTTTTTTCTAGATAGGAAATATATGTAGAATATTGTAAAACCCTCTGAAGCCAATTACTACTTCAGCCAAAAAAATATATTTACAAAATATTAAACCCTATTTGGTTAGTATTCTTGAAAAGTATTCTAAAAAACATTTTTGGGAACACAAGGAACATAAAAAAAGGTGTTCTAAAAAAAAGAAAAAGAAAATGAGAAAAGAGAGGCCCCTTGGTAAATAAGGGGCCCCTTTTTCACTAAGTTTTTATTTTTGAGAAGAAAAAATTGTTGTTGAAAATATGAACCAAAGTATATGTTGGATTGGACCAATGAATGTATATTATATTATTATATATATAGAACAAAATTGTCTAAGTCGATTTTGTTATTTAATCTACCACATTAATATTGACATTTGAATTAGGGAAAAATGAGAGAAACTCAACTATGCCACTGCTTATGAAAAATGATTTGTTGCCTCTCAGACCATGAAAAGACAAATGCTCGGCCGGAAACAAATTGCCTCCTTGATCTCCCCAGAAAGGAAAAAAAAAAGCAAACAAAATTCTCAGTGTCTCAATGATCTTATCTACTTTGGGCTGATTTTATTCTTAGTCCTTTCATACAGAAGAAGATGTGAGTTTTGGAAGTATATAATTTATTTTGAAAAAGAAATTATGAAAATAAAAATAATATTTAAATTAATACAGAACAATAACGCCGGGTAGCTATCGACCACAGATTGAAATTTCTTTTTTTTTACCTTAACGTCGTGAAGTAATGACCGCGATATCAAAATGCTTTCAAATTTTTTAAATAACGCCATAATCATCGATCGCGACATTCACTCTAAAAAGCTTTTCTGCCAAAGCACGACTGGGCCGACATTATTTATAATTTCAATCTATTTTGATAAATTTTTTTCAAAATAACATAATACGCCCCAACCAAAAAACGTCTAATTATGGCCTTCATTTATGTGCCAATTGCTATTTAAGCAAATCAAATCAAACCATTCTTCAACCTAACTATATTAGAACTACTCTTGAGTTACTCTAGAAGCTAACTTCATACGATACTATAAAGCTTAATCAGATCAAGCCTCTCAAAGAGGCTACAAGTCACAAGAAAAGCTTAATCAAGCTCACGACAAGAAGCCATTGCTCAAGTTCAAATATCACAATACTCACCTAGATTTTGAATTAAGTTTTACTATTTTATCAATCAAATTAGACTCTAGTCAATTTCGAAATATAATTATTTATTAATTTTAATTTATTCAAGTTTTCATTAAATCGAGACTCCAATAACTCAATATTTTGAAACTAAGCTAATAGCTTAACTATTTTTCAAATTGAATTTCGAATACGAAGTTCAAAATCGGGCAGTATTTTAGTCGAAGGAGTTCTCGTGTTTTTACTCTTAATTGACCCACTACACCCCTAAACCATACAAAACCGTCCCATTTTCCAGATTTATTACTTCTTCAATTTTTTGATGTATAAAATCCGATAAGATGACAACTCAGACACCCAAGCTATTGCCCGCATTGTAACTCCTACCAGGGATATGAATACTGGAAATTGTCTTTCTCACAGGAAAAACCAGGCAAATGCTTTAGTTAGAATAAGATTAAAAACATCAGGACAAAAAACCCCAATATGATTTTATACTCTGCATAGACGGGCCCGGCTCGTCTATGCTGGGCCCGGTATGTTGTATCAAAATCAAAATTAAAAAAAAAAATGCATAATTAAAAAATAAATAAATAAAGAAATGCAAACTGATATCTATATGTGTCCTTAATATTATCGATAGATATAGCAATGAATAATGAGTGAAAAGGTAACTTACCTTTTGATATGGATGCCTCGTCTTCCTAACTGGGGAAGTCCGCTTGCCTTGTGGAAATAATCTCCTTGCAATCCTTCATTTCCTTCCAAGGATTCATCACAGTTGGATTTTGGAAGCCCCAAAAATGCTATATTCGAAGCAAGATCAAGGGTCTGGCACAAAGAGATCACCCAGAAAATGGAAAGGATTCGATCTCTATCTATGGAACCAGCCTCTATAAGAAAACCTTAAGAAAACCTTCTGCTTAACTCCACTCGTCGCCGTCCAAGAAGCCAAAAACATCCCCGCCGGGATTTCTCTGTTTTTCACGCCATGGATCCCAAACCACTGAAACAAAGACCTCTAGCCTCCTGATCAAAGATCTCGAGATCTCCAAGAGTTGGGAGAATCTCAACCCTAATCTGTCCGGTCCAAGCCCTGGTTTGAATAAAATATCGAATTCTCAGGGTGAGATGGAACCGTTGAGCAGGGATAGGCTGTTGGAAGATGCCAGAAACAGTGGACCTTTATCTGGGTATGGGAGAGTTCCTCATTTAGTTGAGGCTTTTGAGAGACTCCTCAAGGACGAGTATGGATCAAAAGAGAACAACAACCAGAGCTGTGTAAAGAACCAGGCTTTTGGAGGTCGTGATCTTTTAATAACTTCAGAGAATCAGGTTTCTTCATCTGCTTGCTTTTCGGTAAAGTCAGTAAAGTCAGACATTTCAACGCTTGTACCCAGGTAAGTCAGTCCCCTCCCTCTCTGCACTTGTAAATTCTTTTGTTATTTCGAGCTGCACACCTCCTTTTCTTGTCTTCCGAATCAGGCTCACACTTAGCTCTCTTGCTGCTTGAATTATGCTTCTGAGACTCTAACTAGCCTCCAACCCAATTGACTGCACATCAATATCACTTCAAATCAGAATCAATGGTGGTACTTGATTTTGATTTCACTTTGAAATTTCTTCTGTTGATTCATGATAGATTCAAAACTAATTTCTTCCCTCTTCTTTTCTTCTTCTCGAGCCATCGTTTCTGAAAATTCTTTTTTGAAGTGTAAACTCTCCAATTCAAACCCTGAATCACAACTGCCAATTCCCAGTGGTTTTCTTTCTCAAACAAACATCTCCATTCCTGACCAGAAGACTTGATCTCGCATCCCTTTTCTATCAACAACATCTTTGAGGTCTCACTGCCATAACGATTTAGGGTTCAGGAATGTGGCAGAATTGTTACCTAGAAAACTCAGAAACAGAATTAGACTCCTCCTAACTCCTCCTGTCAGCCCTAGACAGCAACATCAAACACATAACCCCTTTCCTTCAAGCTCCTGGGCTCACCAGAGTCAGAGTTCCAGACAAAGAATCATTGAAATTGGAGGAAGAATGATTTGAAGCAATCTTGTACCTCTGGGATCGCTTCCTCTGGGCGGGGCAGGAAGTCTCCTCATCTTGGGATTAGCAACTACTAGTCTTGGTCTTGGATGCATCGATTGCTCGATCAAACCTTTTAGAATGGCATCTCATATGACCGGAAAGGTTTCCTGATGAAATAAAAACCTTTTACATATTCTCTGCAGAGATTTTTGCCTTGGAGTGAAGCCTCATGTGACCAAACAGAGCTCTGGTTGAGTTAAACCTTTTGCCACATACTTTATAGACATGCTCTAATTGCCCTCCCTTCTTGTTCTTCTTCTTCTCTTCTGCTTTGGAGCAACTTGGTTTGAACCTGAAAGCCCCATTATGACTTCTTGGGGTTCTCTCAAGCCATAACCAGTTGTTTGACCACCGCCATCTTCTCTTCAAACCTATTTCACTTCTAATGGATTCTTATCACTCAGATCTGATTCGTCACCATTTGGCACCTCATATGACTTCCCAAAGATCTTCTTTCCATTGATAAACCTCTCTTCTTGCAAGACCTGCACTCATGCCTCTGTTTGAACAATTTGCATCAAATCCGAACAAAAGAAAGATAAAGAAAAGAAAAGAAAGCTAAAAAATTTTGGAAAGTGTAGTATTGAATATTTCATCACTTTCCAAGGAAAACAACAAGAATGTTAGAGAAAGAGGGGAATTTGACATCCACCACCAAGGACATGATTAAGTGATTGTGGATATTTGAACTTGAAATGTGGAAGCCAATATCCAACTCTTAACCCTCAGAGAGAGAGAGAGAGAGAGAGAGGTTCTAATGCCATTAGAGAGAGAGAGGGAGGAGTTCCTCTCTCTAAGTCTAGACTAGAGAATGCCTTATGAGTTCTGGATTGATGCGTGGTTTGGAAGTAGAAAATAAATTCCTACATGGAGGCAACAAAGATATGATATCCAACCAAGCTACACTACCACATACATGGATTTTGAATTCTCCCTCAAGAATAGTCAAGAGTCAAGGCCCCACTCGTACATTTGACTTTTTCTTTTTCCCCATGTTTGCATTTCTTTATTTATTTATGTTTTAATTATGCATATTTTTTGAATTTTGATTTTGATACAACATGCCAATTTAATTGGCTTAAAAGGCAATTTGATCCAAGCTTTATTATGGTCAGTCACATGATACAAAAATCAAACTAAAACCTCTACATTAAGATTTCTTATCCAATGGGGGGTTTTTTGGATGAGGGTGGATTGAATTTTCAACCTCAAATGCTACTTTACTTTTAATAAGTAGCTGGCCATCCAACTTTGAGATTTGCCTTAGTTAAGGGTGTGAAGGACTATTAGCTACATTCCTAGGTTTTGAACTCAAGACCATTGTTGGCAGTCAGATATGTCAACCATCTCACATACATATTCGATGATACCATAGATCCATGTTGAAGTCCTTGCAAGAATAAGTACTACAATTTGATTTAGAAAGTGAATATACAAAAGATAAGTAGGTACCATCCATTGCCGTTACCACATAGTGATTTTAACTTGGCATCCCCATTTCCCCCACCTTTTAGCTTTCCACGTGCATGATCATGAAGCCACAATCAGTGATTCCCATTAACTCCTTCCCTTATTGCTTTCTTAATTCCAACGTCTAATTGTAAGTCTCACCATTTCTCTTTGTCCTTTTTAACACTTTGAGATGTGTCAATTGTCAACGACCGTCCGCTACTCCTACTGGAAAATTCGCCAAGTTTTTCTGAAATCTTAATCCACTTTTGATACATTCTTGAGAATATTATAAATTCTTATTTCAAAATTAATAATTATTTTATTTGATAGCAAGTCTATGTATGATTTCCCAAAATTTGAGGGGAGGGAACTCAGAAAGAAAATAAATAGAGAGGAAAAGTAAAATAAAATAAATTAAATTAAATTAAAGTTAACTCAATTTTTAATATTTTGTGATCATTGTTTGAAAAATAATAAGTAAAATCATTATATATTTATTTTAAAAAGAATAACTCGATTCTCAAAATTTTCTTTTATATAAAACTTGTCAAATATATGCAAACTATTTGCAACAACTTCCAAACAAATCTTTACTTGCTAAAATGGTGTTGGGTTAATTTAATTTTATCCAACTAGCTGAGCCCATATATTAATCCAAAAGAGTAATAAAGTGTCTAAAAAATGTAGCTAATTTTTAGCAATAAAGAAAGTAGGAAGATTTATATTTATATCTAAATTCTATTACCATGGAATAAGGCTTTTCTTATATATTTTCTACTTTTTATTTGAAAGTTTTTTCTACTTTATATTTAGTTTTCTTTTTTTTTTTTTTTGTTAAAAGTTGTTATTTTATTCTATTCTGGTATCAAGGTGTGTATATATTTTGCTTGTACTCTTTTAACTTCCTAACAAGTGGTATTAGAGATTGGTAAGGAATCTTGTTCTTGAAAAGAATAGAAATGGAGGTAACCTTCATGGTAAAAATAAAACTCAATAATTCAAATTGGGTTTATATGAAAATCCATGATGGAAGATTTTCTACCATTAAAAATTGTGGAGATGCTTGTAAAGGGTGAAGAAGTTAGACATAATGGTATTTCTATTTTGGAATTGTATAAGATGAACAAAAGCCAATTGTCTATATTAGGCAATGAATTAATACATCCTCACGTCATCACGTGGCAATTGAAACAAATTCGCATAATATTTCTAAGAAATTAGAGATAGGGTTTAAATAAAAACAATTAGAATAAAATTTCTCGTCAAAGAGTCGATGAACATAAAGTTAAAGAGGAAGAAGATTAATGGAGCAGATTAATTTAATGCTTTTATGACTATTGTTAATTAGTTAACTATATGAAAATGGTCATGGATGGTGAGATAGTAGCTTATTTCCTTTCCAATAATTTGGGAAACTTTTGTTGTGACTATTAGTAACTTTGCTCTGAATTGTGCATTATCTATGGAGGTTGTAAAAACTTGATTAATGAAGAGACTAGAAAAGCTTATGAGACAAAATATGCACAAGCCTATCACAAAAAAAGTAGAAGAAGAAAAACATGAATAGAGGATAGACAAATCCTAACAAGTCGAGGGAAGGTCTCGCCCATAAACAAAATCAAGTGTTTCCATAATTAGAAAAATAAGATGGCAAGAATATGACGAAAATTATGAAGTTTTAGTGTTTTAATATGAGTGGTTGCATATAGATTATCAAGGAATCAAGTGAATTGCTTATCATGGCAACCTCCTACCATGTTACCTCTCACTTCGAGTTTTTTTCTAATTATAGAGTTGAAGACTTTGACACACTCAATATGAAAAACTCTAGTTACTCCAAGATGATAGAGATGAGTGATGTTTTTTTTAATACCAATATGAGGTTTAAGTCGATATTATAGATTTCATAATTTAATTCCAAGATTAGCTTTAAATAAGTAAGATCATGGAAGCACCCTTATTTGGTCATGAATGAAAAATCTTATTGAAATAAATCAAAATTGAAGGAATGCACTTTCCCATAAACTTGGAAAAAACGGAGGAAAATCTTTCAACTCTTTTTTCTTCTTTTGTTTGATAATTTTTTTCCATACCTCTTCTTATAGTGTGTATCCAAAAGTGTAAGAAATCATTTTAATCTCTTCCTTTAGGCATTGACATAACCTTTAAAGTTAAAAATAAGTTTAAGAATGAAATCAACCTTAAATGTGCAGAGGGGTTCATCCTTCATGCAACCTAACCTAAACTAGCTTGTTTAGGGACACGATTGTTAAAAGTAGTTTCTTGACAATTTTTTTTCTTTTCTTTGAAATTTGTTCAGGAAACATGTTTTTTCCCAAAATAAACTCGTAAGAATAAGATGTCTTTATTTATTTTACTTGTTAAAAATGTTATGAGAAACATGAAAAATAATTCTTTGATACTTACGGGAGAAGAGCTGTTTATCAAAATATGTTTTTTGTAAACTATTTCCAAAAACGCTTGGTAATATCTCTCAAAATTATAAAAAAAGAGAAGTAGGAGTTGGATAATTAAAACATAAATAAAGAAATAAAGAAATGCAAACTGGTCTCTATGTGTCCTTAATATCGAAACCATATAAAGAATGAATCAATATATGTGCGTGAAAAGGTAAGCTACCTTTTGGTCTCTCTCTATATGCCTCGCCTTTCGCTCTTCTCGGGAAGTCCTTGCCCATAAGGAAATAATCTCTTCATTTCCTTCCAAGGATCCTCCTATTAGTTCATCATAGTTGGAAGGAAGGCCCAAAAATGCCATATTCCTTCACAAGGGTCTAGCACAAACTACATAAAGACCCTAAGAAAACCCTAAGAAAACCCTTCCCTTGCATAACCCTCTCTAGGGGCCAAATCTTACAAATCCTTCCAGAGCATTACTTTGTCGGGAACAAGATTAGCAAAAGAAAGTTCGTGGATGGCGAAGAAAGAAGAAGCACGTCCTGTCACATGTAAATGCAAGACAAGGTCGGGACTTGGGGGTAATGCGAAGAAGTGCCTTTGTATCACTTATGAGAATCTGAGGGCCTATGTGTCGATTAGGGATGTTAGTGAAGAAAAGGCAGAAGGAGAAGAAGACCCGGTGATCCAAAACTATGGAATTGATGAAGGATATGAGGGGAAGGTGGAGAATGGTGATCACTAGGGTGAGATGGAACCGTTGAGCAACGAATCAAGTTTATCATGTGTCAAAAGGAGGAGGGATAGGCTGTTGAAAGAAGCTAGGAACAGTGGACCTTTATCTGGGTAGAGGAGAGTTGCACATTTGGTTAAGGCCTATGAGAGACTCTTTTCAATACCGAGTACAGAGTACTCAGATCTCAAGGGTGAGAATGAATCAAAAGAGAACAACAAGGAGGGAATGAAATGGGCATTTCCTGGATTACAACAACCTAGGTTTCTAAAGCTCCTTAGGCCTCTTCGTTTGATCTTTTATTAAATGCAAAGAAACTTGGATTGGATTCTCAGGTTTTTTCATCTTGGGATAACATCAATGGGAAATTAGTAAATTTGAATTGGAAGAGTTAGATTGAAAATCCACATTTGATTTTCCTTTTTAAGTATGTTTATATAGCGTTCTGATTGGTTTTATTTATTCCTTTGTTTTGAAGCGCATTTCAAGCACGCGGGAGGCAAAAGGAGCCTAAGAATGTAAGAATTTTGTTATTGTAACTCAATTCAGTTTATACTATCTGTTTCCATTCTTATTACTAATCTTCATCATAATGTAACATTTGACACTTCTCAGAAATAACCAGTGCATGAAAGCATTATGATATGGATGATTCTCTCTCTCTCTACTCTGCATCTTTTACAAGGGTTAAAGAAGTTATGGTCTGCTTGTTGTTTTTGCTAATGAATTTTATGGTTCTTTAATTGATTGAACCTTGTACTTTTATTTGGATTTAGAGCATTGAATCCTAGGATACTTGCCAAAGGCCATTCAACCTGAGAACAGAGGTTATTATCATTTAAAAAATGAATTGGGAAAGTTCTCTCATTTCACTTTTACTTAGGCAATTTAATTTCATTGCAGCAAAGGGGACACTTGAAGGAGGAGGAAGAACTTATGAACAAGAAACAAAAATTGGTGGGGGAGAAGGAGAAGCTATGGATACCAATTGCACAAGGACTCCCATGGACAACCGATGAACCAAAGGTGAGGGTCATTTTGTAATGAATAAGCAAAGCTCCTTGAATTGTTGGAACATGAGTTAAAAAATAAAATAAAACTTATAGATGATATTCTGGATTTAGACATTTCAATGCTCTAGAAATCAATTACAAGTGGGGCTCCTCTTTGGTATTTTGGATTTAGACATTTCAATGCTCTAGAAATCAATTACAAGTGGGGCTCCTCTTTGGTATTTCAGTGCTTGATAAAACCTCCTCCGGTTATAACACCAAACTATTGACTTGAAACTCCACAGCGATATCCGGGCAGTGGAGCGTGCTCAGTTTGCTCACAAGGTATGGTTCTTTTTTTGTAATAACGGAGCATATAGTTTTGAATAAAAAAGTATCTCTTTTTTTGTTCTTTTTTCTTATTGATATATTTTGTGTGCGCTCATTAGGTAGCGTAGAAGAGAAGTTTGATCAAGCAATACAAGACGGGAGAGAGAGACAAATGTATTATGACAAATGATTCTTTAGTTTAATAACTGAATTATTAAGTTGTATGTTTTTCCAATTAAAAAGTACACTTAACAAGGAGATCTTATGGTGAACGCATGCATTAATACATAAGTTGTTTTTTTCATTCTTGCAGTTGGAAGAAGAGGAAGAAATCAAGAGAATGAGAAAGGAGCTGATTCCCAAGGCACAACCCATGCCTTATTTTGATCGACCCTTTGTTCCTAGAAGGTAAAGGTTACCTCAACCCAAACATTTTCGATTTTCGTTTATAGTGATAAAAAAACGTATTTAAGAAGTATTTTTGTTTGTTTTTTTTTGTTTTTGGGTGCATTTATATAGGTCGGTGAAGCAACTAACAGTGCCACGAGAACCAAAGTTCAACATTCCTCAACAAAAGAAGATCAAATGTTGCAACATGTCATGCAATGACATGAGCAGCCCCCCTGGCTACAGCACCTCCCGTCATCATTAGAGGAGGTGATTTATTGTGGACTGATATTTTTTTGGGCCCAACATGTTTCTTTTTTGTTTTAAAATATTTGAGTTATTTGCAATTCTTTCAAAACGGTGCTGATCATATTATCACCAAGCCAAGTGCTGTAATGATAGATTCCTTTTTATGATTAATGTTGCAAGTCAGATTGGCAAATTGTACATTTAAAGGCCATGAAACATGAATGGAATAAGTTGATATCCACAATTTTTTATTTTTTTTCAAAGTGTATAAAGAAACATTAAAATACAGAGAGCACCAACCAACCTAATTTCTATGGGGCAAACTCAAACTCAAACTCAAATTCCTTAGCCATAAATTACAACTTTCCAAGAAAAGGAAAATCAAATGAAGTTATTGATTATGCAGTGGTAATTATGAGCACAATGCAGTTGAGGTTACCAGTAATCAGAACAAGAACATGATCCTTCCTTGAAACAATGAAAACGATTGCGATCTCTGATGACAATTTGTCGGTTGTAAATCTTGGAAACAATCTTAATAGCAGAATGACAATCTTGACATATTCGTAGATTCTTGAAAATATAAAGAGGCAAACCAGGCCTTGTGCTTATAAACCTGAAATAGCACAGTTTTTCACTGTGAGAGATCACTGCTATCTCTTCCTCTTCCTCAACTGCATCATCCTCCAAGCTATCACAAACTAAAATTTGTGAAGCAGTGTTGGGGCATAACTACCGTAGCTCTAACCTTCTAATCATCTCATCTAACATACTGTAAATCTGTCGTGTTTGTGGGTGAGATTTATCTCCTGCACTGAACCGATGAACTTGGCTACCAACATGGATAGAACTCATGCCAGGCACCTTTCTAACACCCCTCTTCTTAAGAACCTGGCGAAGAGAATTAGCCCTGTTCCGCTTCCCAGCCAAAGCATACATATTGGAAAGCAGAATATGATACTCGGTGTTTTGGGGATCCAATTGAACCAGCTCTTGCAAAAGGCGTTCCCCTACCTGGAGCTTCCCATGGATGCTGCAGGAACCCAAAAGAGATCCCAGGACAAACCTCATTGGGACGAATTGGCATCTTCCTCACTAAAATCTCTGCTTCCTCTAAACGACCAGCCTGACCTAAAAGATCAACCATACAAGCATAGTGTTCCATCTTAGGGGTGGTGCCATACAGAGATTCCAGGTTACTGAAGTAAAAGCAACCATGATCAACTAAACCACCATGGCTACAAGCACTTAACACAGAGGTAAAGGTGACATCGTCTGGCTTAGCTTCTTTAAACATCTGAGGAAACATATCGAGTGCAGTTCTACCTAATCCATGCATTGCTAGACCACTAAGCATAGCATTCCAAGCTACCACATCTTTTCGTGCATCTTCTTAAAGAATTTATAAGCAACATGTATTCTACCACATTTACATCAACCAATGCTGTCCCCACCATGATATTCAGCTCCTCTTTTCTCTTCAAAGCATAGGCATGTACCCACTTGCCCATCATCAAGTCCCCGGACTGTGAACAAGCGGTTAGAATTTGAACATAAGCTAACATAATTCAACTCCATTCAACTCATATCATTTCCCGCAAGGGAAAAACTTTCCCGGAAAATCCTACCACCACATATCCTGTAATCACAACTTCATTCCTCTCAGGCATTTCATCAAACACCACTCTCCCATTCTTTACACCCTCCAATCTAACTACAATTCATCAAGAATCAGCAGTCCATGCACACAACACTCCGTCCTTCATTTCATCGTAAACCTGTTTAGCCTCACCTATACGTCCGGCATTTGGAATACATATCCATACCTGCATTACAAGCTTTAAAAACACCACCATAACCCATTTTCACCATACATCCATGTCCCTGCAAACCAACCGCCAAATCTCCCAACCGAGCACAACCTCCAAATAGGCAAACCAAAGTCACCTCGTCAGGCTTCACCCCACATCTTCGCATTCTGACGAACATAAGAAGAGCCTCATCAGACACATTGTGGCGCACAAGGCAGCCCGTAAGGGTGGTCCAGTCCACAGTGTCTTTATGCGCGTGGGGAATTTCATCGAACACCCTGCGTGCCTGCCGTGTGCAGCCGCAGGAGGCGTAGAACGGGAAAAGGGCATTGTGGAGGAAGGTCGCCGGAGCTCCGGCTACGCCGGTGGTGATGATGGTGGCGTGGAGCCTTTCTCCAATGTCGAGAGAGGACTCTCTAGCCCATGAGCGTAGGAGGAACCGATACCTCGTTGATTGACCATTTCATGTATTAATTATTATATATATCCGTTGTTGAGGTAGAATTTCAAATGAGTTTAGAATATATATACCAGTGGGATAATCAAAACGACGTCGGTTAAGGTATATTGACCTTGTATTGGTTGGAGCTATAGTGTAAAAGCCCTTATGTAAACTCTCCTAATACCACTATAAGTTACAAATGTATAAATCTTTTTTTCTTTTCTTTTACAACTAAACACTTATGTTATAATATAAGAATTTGTCTTCACAAGCACTAACCAGCGACCGCTCCTCCCTATGTCTCTCCATTTAAACGTCAACATTCTACCATATAAAAACGATAACATGCACACAAATGTATAAGATTCAACCACTTTAATTTTGATGCCTTGTTACATTTAATTCCTTAGGGCCGCTGTAGCTATTATGCATTTGCAAAGGTAGAGCATTGCCATTTATAATTTTAATGGTTTCTCTTGGGATTATATGGTTCATTACTGAAAGATCGAGCTTAAAGGAATAGTGAATTTATTAATACACAAATTTATAATTCCCTGTGAATTCTATTGCGCTTTATATTCGTTTGTCAGTAGGAATTTGTCTGCGCTTTTCTCAAATTTTCAAATTAAAAGGATCTCGACATTTTACTAAGAAGGCGTAGTTCGCTCGAGCAAGCTCCTACCTCCTATCTTCAGATATTCGATATTTCAAAACTCTGTGAACATGCACAAGAGAAATAATAACCCCATTCGAACCAAGACATTAACTTTTACTCGTTCAAATATCAATTAAGGTGAAGTAGGATCTTATTGATACGAGAGCTTCACTAGCTCAAAGTTTCTCTTTATATGTCATAGGTGGTTGTCACTTCAACCTCCTTTATAGTTTCTACGTTGCAAAGTTTCTCCTTGTGTGTCATAACTCATAAGTAGTTTTTTTTTAAAGTTAAATATTTTAGTTATAATGCAAGAAATCGGTTTTCACTATGACTAACCCGGCACCTCCCTTTCCCATGCCCTTACCTTTTCAAAGTTGGGAGGCTTTAACACACATAGATACACATGCATGTACAAGTGAAGTAAAGCCGTCACTTCAAAGTCCGATTCTTATGTCATGGATGGTAAAGTAACTCATCTCCTAACATCAATTATTCTTCACCATTAATTCTTTAAATACTCATTAAACCATGATAAAAAAAATTTTAAATAAGAAAAAAATAATATCAAAAGTCAATTTTGAGAAAATGGTAAAAATCTAAAACCCATTTAAGTCAATAGAAAGCTCATAAAAATAATGGAAATCAAATAGCAAGGAGATACACTATTCTTTATTTAAAACATTAATAAGAAAAAAAAAACTGACTTATAAGGTTTTTAGTTTGATTATCATAAAATTGACAATTAGTGCAAAAAACCCTAACATGAAAAACCAATTGAAAATATTTTGTTTGTTAAAAATCTTATTAAAACATCAGTAAACCTTTATTAAGGTTTACATAAACATAATAACCATATACACTGAGTTTTTCAAGTAGAAAATTAGTACTTTTTTTTATTTATGTTTTTAAAAACCGTTTATGTTCTAAAAAAAATAAGGACATAAAAAGACATAGAAACATCATTTAGTTCCTAAGGTTTTACTATGCATAAATATCTATATAACACTATATGCAAACAACTCACTCACTAACACTTGAAATGAATCATAGAACATTAATAACCTTCTTGATAAGGGTTCATTTGTTTTTCTTTTTTTCGAACAACATGTGGATTAAATGATAAACATCCGAAATATAAAACATTTTTTGCATATATAGAAGTACAAACCCTAATAAATCCACTAAAAAGTAAAAACCTACTCAAGCTCCAATTAGAAAGAAATGAAGAAAAAACAATGGAAGATGTTTTCCAAACTAATTTATAATGCCATTTACATTTTACAAGATATCAATGAGAAGCAAGCACATCAAGCAATAATACATTAAAAGGCAATATTGAATTGAATGGGTGAAGATTTAGATGGGAATAACCAAAATATATAAGATTGAAATTTAATTTTTTTTAAAATGATAATGCCACTATGGGCATTATAATTTTGAAAAAATTAAAATTAATACTAATGATAAATATTAATATTGGATAGATTATATATATATATATATATATATATTTGAATTTCTTGATCTTAATAAATTTTATTTTCCTCACCACTGTGTTTGTTTTTATTAGAATTTTGAAAAATATTATTATCATTTATTATAGTTAATGACATATTCTATCTATCAGATTCTCTCAAATCACCTATGTATAGGTAGACACCAATCACTATATTCCGACCTGTTTAGTATTCTCTTGATTTATAAGATCAATTAATTTTAATACCATAATTAACAACTATATGTCCTAATATCATTCCTTCAAGTTATCCACTTCCACCAACCCACTTGTCAAGTCGCCACAAGAGGGGCGCTAGGGATGGCAAACGAGATCATATTTCGAAGCCTTTAATTGGCCATGTTTTTAATGAAATGAGCCTGATGACCAGAATCTAGCTTTAACGGCTTCAGCTTTATTTTTTAAACCCGAGACGACCGGGTCCCGCCCTAAACCCTCGCCCTCGTCGTCAACCCCAGCACCTGCTCAAACTGGCCGACCATATTATCACAAAGCCAAGGCCGCAATGATAAATTCCTCTTATGATTAATAATGTTGCTTATAATGCTGATAAGCTTACAAACTCCTCTCTTTTATGAATTATTTTCCATGATGGTTTAGTTTTAGTTTATCCTTTTAATTAACCACATCATTATCATTATGTTGTTGATACCATATTTAGAAAGCAACAAGTTTCAAACATTTCCACCCTATTTCAATCACTGGCCATAGAAATCCATATATTAAAATATCAAAACATTCTTCCCTTTTACTTCTACCAAACAATGATCACCGTATTCATTTTGCTAAGAGAATCAAGTTTATAAACTTCCTCGCCCTAAACAAAATGTAACATGCGACTCTTTTATAATGAAAAACAAATGAACCTCTATAAGCTTCCATTTGCTTTTGCAAAATGCTTCCATGACCTTTTACTTATTTAAGGTTAATCTTGGAATTAAATTAACGCATAAATCTATAATATACCTTACATCTTATAATATTGACCTAAACCTCATATCAAGTATTAATAAAAACATCACTCATCTCTGTCATCTTGGAGTAATTAGAGTTTATCATATTGAGTGTGTCAAAGTCTTCAACTCTATAATTAGAAAACAACTCCAAGTGAGAGGTAACTTGGTAGAGGTTGCCATGATAAGCAATTCACATGATTCCTGATATTAATCTATGTGCAACCACCATATTAAACACTAAAACTTTACAATTTTCAACTATATTCTTGTCATCTTATTTTTCTAATTATGGAAACACTTGATTTTGTTTATGGAACGAGACCTTCCCTCCAACTTGTTAGGATATGTCTATCCTCTATTCATGTTTCTTCTTCTACTTTTTTGTGATAAAGACTTGTGTATATTTTGTCTCATAAGCTTTTTCTAGTCTCTTCATTAATCAAGTTTTTTTTACAACCTCCATAGATAATGCACCATTTGGAACAAAGTTACTAATAGTCAAAACAAAAGTTTCCTAAATTATTGGAAAGAAATAAGCTAGTATCTCACCATCCATGACCATTTTCATAATAGTTAACTATCAATAATCATAAGAGCATTAAGTTAATCTATTATTAATCTTCTTCCTCTTTAACTTTATGTTCATCGACTCTTTGACAATAAATTTTTATTCCTAATTGTTTTTTATTTAAACCCTATCTCTAATTTCTTCAAAATATTATACCAATTTGTTTTAATTGCCTCGTGGTGACGTGAGGATGTATTAATTCATTGCCTAATATGGGCAATTGGCTTTTGTTCATCTTATACAATTGCAAATTAGAAATATCATTATGTCTAACTTCTTCACTCTTTAAAGCATCTCACAAATTTTTAATGGTGATTATGCCTTTTTTCAACCGGGACTACTGAGCGTGTTTGAGTCAGCTGGGCCTAATTTAGACTGACAGTCAATGGGTCTCGTTGTGCTCGATGTGGCTCTTCCCTGCAAAAAGAACAAGAAAGAAGAAGGGTCGGCAGGGCTTCGCCTCAGAATTAGCCTCCGACGCCAAGTTAGTTTCGAGAGAAAAGATAGATCGCTAGAGCATAACGCATTTGATACCTTTCACCGATGGGGTGGCCTGATATTTATAGTGTATATTATTCCCAATTGGAGGGTAGTAAGAATTCTTTCCCATTGGATGGATATTTCGCCTTTATCTGACATTTTAAGAAGAGATATCAAGGAGTAGTTTATCGAGAATTATCCTCCTTCCTTACTGGGTGAGATCCTATTTTGATTCAAGTAGTGGATAAATTACTTATCTCAAATTATCCCGCTTCCTCGATGAGATTTAATCGAGATTTAGCTAGATTCACGTGATAAGAAGTTTATAGGATTATCTCTACTTCTTATCAAGACGGTTCAATCCGATTCAGGATATGGACCTTCCAACCATCCAAGATCGCCTTCATCTGAACTGACCGGGCCTTCGCTTGGTCAAGCAAAGGGGCTTGGATATCGTATCAAGCACGCCACTTTCGGGCTTCTGGCAAGGGCCTTGAGCCCATTTTTCAAACCCATCGCTACTCCCCCAACCCTGCACGAATGCTAAAAGCAAGGTCGTAACTCTTCTCGTGACGGCCGTAATTTCCACACGCTTGTTCTGGGTCAGGGTTAAGTAGCTTGCGCCACATATATGTCTCTATGATAATGATGACTTTCGATTTTCGTGGCTCTTCTTCCACTTCTTCGCTTCTTATGTTTCTTCCGTTGCACACCTTCTCTCGACCTTTCGCCTCATAAAGGGTTCTTGATCCCGAATCTTTCTTTGCTTTCAAATGAAACAGACTTAATTTCTCCTTTAGTTTTCTCTGGGTCTAACCTTTCATGTAGAGTCTTTTTCACAAGTTTCCTGAGATAGCTTCTCTGCTTTATTCCGACCACGCCTTTATCTCTTCGGGTCTCTCTTTTTCGACCACATGACGAGGCGCTCAGGTTAGGGTCAGGTCAAGTTTTGTTTTTATTACTTGCCGCACTATCATGGGTCGGTAGCTCTTCTTCTCTACGTATTGGGTGGCTCTTAGTTTTGCCACCACTGCCCAGGTTAGGCGGGTAGGCGCCTCGGAATCCGGTCGACCGGGAGTTGAACAGCTTAGGGCGCCTCCTTTTCTCCCTTGAGCCAAAGGGTAAGGGAAGTAACACAGATTAAATATCTAGAAGTCGGAATACCTCAATCGCCGTCAGCATGCTTTAACTATGGGGCCTAGAGGTTGATCCTTGCAGGGCCACCTTTCTAAGTGATCTGAAACCTCCTTTTTGGTGTTCGATTGTGGTCCTGACGTTTGACCTTCTATGTAGTTTAAAGTGCTAAGATGTGTTTGTGCTTGCTGAAGTGGCGATAATGATGCCCCGTTTCCCGCCGTCCAGCCGCAAGGAACACGGCAACATGATGTATGTCCTTCTCAACTCTCTCGCACCCCAGCGGTTGGGGTATTTTGGTTAACATTGGTCTTCTTTAGGGACCGGGGATTTGGTGTGCGGTATAACTGTTCTTTTTATCTTTGGCCTTGAAGAAGCGTGAGGCCTCTATTTCGAGGCGCTCTTAATTTGCTCCTACAGTGATTCAGTCTTCCCACCACCCAGGGCTTTGGAAGGGCGCTGCTTCTTTGTTAGTGGCCGCAAATGGGGCTCTGACCACATGGCAAGGGCGACACACCACACAGGCGTTCAGGTTGCTTGAAACACCAGAAGTCTAAATAAAGTGTTGGCTTTGTTTTTGGTATTGTATAATCTTTATGGGGTCATTGGGTATTTTAGATTCTGCCTTTGTCTACTTGCCTTCCCGAGGCTCAGTCCCGATCTCATTGTGAGGATAACGTCCTGCCCAGTGCGTTGAAATACCCCACAAAGCTTCGGAGGCGATCAAATTGGATATTCTACGGCCTTTGAGCCTTTGAGATTGCTTCCCGCTCTGCTTCATTTTAGGCCTTAGCCTCCTCCATATAATCTCTCCCATTAGGCCCTCCGCTGCCAAACCCACTAAGGGGGAGCTTCTGGCTCGGTTGGGCAACATCGAAGCCCGGAGCGTAAAAGCGGGGAAAACCATGGACTCAGTTGAGAAGATCGGCTGCTTTGTCCAAGGTTCGAAGTTGGCGTGTTCTCTTCTCCGTCTACCCATGTCAGGAGGCTTGGAGAGCAAAGCGCTGTATCCACCTCCGGCTAAGGTTCCTAAAGTCTTGAACTCGCAGCCCCGTCCTAGGTTTGCTACGAAGGCAAAAGGTCCCTCGGGTAAGGCCGTTGAGCAGCATTTGGCGATCATGCCCATCAGCCCCATGCAGGTCGCTGCGAAAGGTGACGACCACCTTCTTGAAGGTGGAAGGGTGTGAAAGAAGGAAGGACTTGGCGCGTTGATGGTGATTCCTTCTCGATGCCCGAACTTAAAAACATGCGGTCTGCCGTCCATTCTCAAGGATTTTGACCTCAGAGATTGAGCCTCTTCTTAGGTTGATGAGGCTTTGGCCCTATCCCTCCAGGGGGTCGCCTCTGTAATTTTCCATACCTTGTCGTGTCTGATTTCAATCTTAGTTGAATGTTGATCTTGTGTTGGATACTGATTTGACGTTTAATGTGGCAGGTGGCAGGTGGCTATACTCATCCCTGATTTGTGGGCACATGGCGGCATAAAGCAGGTGTCAGATTGACCTCTGTCAGCCAGCGAAATCGTATCCTCTGAGTCATGAGGCACGTGCAAATAAAAATGACCCATAAGGCCTACACATCATACAAAAAATGTATATTTTATACAAATTGATTTATTTAATTATTCAATTGGTACTTGGCTAGGTCTTGCCAGAATTTTCACAAAAATGAAGGCAGTTTGGCCATTTCAATATCAACTCTAGTCGGGTGTCCATCCCAATGCGTCTTGATTGCCACCTAAAAGTCCTGACAGAGGGTGAGCAAAGCCCAGTGGTGGAATTTTCCCTACTTGGGTTACTCCCCACCCCTAAGTGCTGGCTGTGCTTTTACAACATTCAACACATCACTAATATATCACTCATGCGTATATTAACAAAATTAAATCCATACATCATATTATTAGTTATAATAGTAACATAAACTTAGCTCACATGGGCCTAAAGGCACAATCAGCTTGATCCATCTTACAGACTCTTACAACTTCACACTAACATGTTATTTTCTCATGTAATCTTTCATAATACCACACAATCACACCCTGAGCAGCCACGTGAAGTGTCAGGCTTTCAGAGATTTCTCATTCAGTCGAATCTTTTACTGGAGGCAAGGACACAACCGTCAGGGCCTCGACAAATCCCTATCCATTTACACATGACCTTAAGCCAAAAGTAAAGCAGAGTAGGAAAACCTACATACCGGAGTTTGTGAAGGCTACGTCTGAGTACTCCGCGCCCTCGTGTAGACCCGGCTTCCACTATTCTTGTGAAAGCGAGCCGTGGTCGATGCGTCATAGATCTTAGAGAAGCCAGACTTTCTCTCTCTAAAACCCCATCTCAGCCCACTGCCGTCAAACCGTAAGCAGCAGAAGAAAGAATCAGTGGAAGATGATGTCTTCTCCTTGCCAAAATTACAAGTTGCCCTCCATTGTGTTAGGCTTTCTCAACGCTACATGTGGCTCAATGTGAAATATGGATACTCTGCCATGTCCTCATGAGGACATGCAAATGGTTGCTTTGGTCTCCTCCCACGTGGCAGCCCTCTAATCCTGCCGCCAGCATCCCCTTACCTTGCCGTGTGTCATGTCCGGCACCCGCCAGCGTAAATTGACCGAATCCGCCCAGAAACGGCGTGGTAAGCTAGATTCGTGAAGGGCGATTCCAGCGGTGGAGTCCGTTTTGTCATCCGGTCTAGAAAATTCAGTTTGACCGGAAATTACCATTTACCTCCTTTAGAATACGGTTTCAAAGGTCTCATGAGAGCGCGAACTAAGCGAAGGTCATGTCATGCTTGGGTTCGAGAGTGGCTTTACTATCTGACGGTGAAATTTGAGATCGAGTCTTGACGGATAATGACAGAGGCGGTCAAACTTAAATCGATTTGAAGCATACACCACCGTGGCACGTGCTCGAGAAGGCGAAAGGATGAGACGAGAGAGAAAGCAGGTTTGAGGCGGTGAAGAGAGCGAGCTTTGGGAGGTTCGGGATGAACTGCGGGCTGCACATAATGACTTGCTAGAGGATAGGGATAGATTGCAGTGCGCCTTGTTATAAACTTGGATGGTAAGGGGATGAGCTTCACTTACATCCTAAATTGAAACTGGGAATCTAAAGAAGGCACAATGCGAGTAAGATGCAATTTGCTCGATAAGGCGGTACTTGTAACACCCGAAATATACCTAACAGAGTTTGGACTTGTTTAGGGTATATTAAAAACTAAATGAGTTATTCGAAATAAAATGCAGCAGAACTTGGAATTAATACCCTATGATTAAGGGTAAATTAATAATTTACCAATTCATGACCCAAGGGTCATAATTTAATAAGTGTATATGCCAAAGTAGGATTTTGATAAATTGAAGTGAGAATAAAAATGAAAGTGAGGACCAAAGAGTAATAAAAGAAAGATATTAGAATGAAATAAGGAAGAAAAATTGTGGAAGAGACAAGTGAAAGTGAAAAGAAAGGGAGGGAAGTTTATATTTGAAGTGAAATAAAAAGGGATAAGATGTCGAATGGAAGACGAAAAATTAAATATCTCATTTGGTCTTCAGGAGAAAGAGAGAGCAAAAAAACGGATAAGAGAGAAGAGAAGAGAAAGAGGAAGAAAGAGAAAAGAAAAGAAGAAGAAGAGAGAAAAGAAAGAAAGAAGGAAAAGAAAAGAGAAGATCACAGGTATGGAACTAGGATTTTATATAGAAATGTATGGAACTACGAGGAATTTGAGTATGAATTTGAGTAAGGTTTTGTATGGATACATGGTTGAGAGCCCTCTGTCTTGTGTATGGTTTGTGGGAACTCCTAAACACTCATTTCGTGAGAAGGGTTGAGTTGAGAAGAGCTCTAAGGCTCTAGATATGTGTTTTGGTAAGGGTCACAGTTACAAGTTGAACTGAGAAGATTCCTAACTTCCGATCATATCTGATGATCGGACCTTAGAACGGGTTTTTGGTCAAGAAATAAAGGAATTTGGTAGTGAGTCCTTCACCGTAAATTGTAGCCGCATCAGTGAACTTGCTGTTGGATTTGGTACCTCGATTTGGACCTCTCTGTAGACCAAGTTATGGTCCTTTTACCGTCAGGCGCTCATTCTCATCAGTGGAGTGAGTTGTATCCAGTTGGTCTTCTTGGGACTAGAACCAGGTTTTTGGGTCATAATAAAGGAATTTGGCAATAAGTCCTTCTGGTAAATTACTAGCCCACATCAATGGAGCTTGATGTTTGATTTTGGGTATTCTGGTCGGACCTCGCCCAGACGAGTTATGGTCTTTTTACTTTGAACGTTCCTGTGGCGAGGTCGGCCCAAAGAATTAGTCCTATGAAGTCATCAGGCGGAGGGTGTGAGACCTCATCCCAGTGGCGAAGTGAGCCGGACCTCGTAGCGAGGTGTGTGGGA
This sequence comes from Tetrastigma voinierianum, assembly GCA_016808115.1. Classification (NCBI taxonomy): domain Eukaryota; kingdom Viridiplantae; phylum Streptophyta; class Magnoliopsida; order Vitales; family Vitaceae; genus Tetrastigma; species Tetrastigma voinierianum. The sequence continues at coordinate 51,123 of JAEQBH010005262.1, read as the reverse complement.
GCCCTCGTGTGTTTCGGCTTTGTCTGTGGGGCTCGGCTCGTCTGTTCGGTGTTGACCTTCGGGGATTGCTCTCGCATGACCTCCAACCCGGGAAGGTCATAATAGCCCGTCAGAACTCAGGTTGGGTGTTCTTGAGCTCTATAGACCATTGGGTAAGGAGATGCACTCCTTATGCCTGAGGAGATAATAGATGTCGAACCGAGGTGTTAGGTCGAGCTCGTCCAGGTCGAATTTCGGCCAGTTCATGATTTGACTCGTATGACCTCCAACCCGGAAGGTCATAACTCCTTAAGACTCAGATTTGGGTGTTATTGGACTCTATGGAAGCCCATTAGTCAAGAATACACTCCTTATTCCTGATGAGGGATAATAGATGTCAGACGAGGTGTTAAGATCCGAGCTCGTCCAGGTCAGATCCTTTCGTCTGATTGCAGGTTGACTACGATATGACCTCTAACCCGAAGATCATAACTCCTTCATCCGAACTCCGTTTAGGTGCTTGGACTCTATAGGCCCATTGGGTGAGGCACTCATATTCCTGAGGGATAATAGATCAGAACGAGGTGTTAGATCGAGCTCGTCGGAGTCGGATGAGCTCGTCAGTTGAGTTTGACCTCACATTACTGGCCTTGACCCGGAAGATTCCTGGCACTCCTTGACTCGTTTGGTGTTCTTGAACTCTATGGAAATCCCATTGGAGTCGGAGTAATTCATGCCTGAGAGAAGGCTAGTAGAGAGGTAGACGAGGGTGTTTAGACCTAGTTTGCGAGAATTGGTGTTTTACACGAGTGTCTTATTCCAGCTTGGTTAAAGATAATTGAGATACATGATAAGAAAACAGATAGATATGAACAAGAAATAGCAACATAAGTATAATTGTATGACTACCTAAGACCGGATATTGAATGACAAGACATATATGATCAGTGCTTCGGCACTCTTGCTAGTATTCTGACGGCGCTTCTATCAAAATTAGCAGGTAGGCATGTACATATGATCGGTCATAGGCACGTGATGCTTCACATGACGGTCTCTTGACACTCTTGCTATGTTCGGCACTTCTGGCCGATGGCGAGCCGTCTGCCATTCCATCATTTTATATCTTCAGGGTATATGTATGCAGTCCTAGTTCATTCTTTATCTCTCCCTAGGTCCAAGCGAGCGAATTTTATGCGTGTGGATGCGAATAGAGGAAATGATAAAGGTAAATAGTTGGGACACTTGGAAGGGTACTTTAGAGGTGTTAAAGAAGAGTCAAGTGCACTCATGGAGATAGAAACGATCCCGACTTCGATAAAGCGTCTAAGTATAAATGTATAGGTATATATCATAAGATATGACTAATTATAATAAAGTACATGAAAATATAAGTTAACAAGATATATAAGATGTTACGGGAATGAGTACATGTACTGAATAGTAAGCATATATATAGATATAAAGAATGGAAGTAAATTCATGCATGATAAAAATATAGGAATATATGCATTATGGAATATAGGAACCATAATGTAATTTGAATATGAAAGAGGCAGATCTGATTTAAAGTAATGATGAGTATATATGTTATAGCCAATCATGATAACAATAGTTATTCATGCTTATGAGATATGTCTGAAGTAATAAAGCGGATTACATGTAAACCAAGTAGGGGATAGGTGCCTTTGGCATGCGATGGGAAAAATAAGTCTGCACGGCCCATACGAGTTACGTTACGTCTTCGAGGGCCGTTTGGGTGATGACATGATCCCATTGGATCAGGTATGGCTGAAAGATTACCATTTGGCACCAGCGCCTTTATAAGATGATCGTATGCATTTGCAATGATGAGCGCGCCATAGGGCCCTAATGAACCACTATCTCAAACAATGATGACGCCTGAGACCTGATAAGACCCTTTATTTATTATAGTAAGTACAAGCGCCTTCCCTTTATAAGTTCCGTTATCCACTTCTTTGTATTTCTACGAGGCATGAAACATAAAATAAATGATTTATATGACATGTGAAAAGATATGATATGATACAGGAAGCATGCTATGTGATGATAGGATTCTGTAACATGGATTATACGATCAGAGCAGCGACATAGCAAAGAAATGTAAGAATGTAAAATGATGCGAAAGTTAATATGATAATACGATTATGGGAAACGAGTATCTACGATGTGATTACATGATCTGATGCAGAAAAGCGTTACATAAGAAAATAGAACATAACAAATGGTATATAGTATATAACCATGAAAGTAATATATGTATAAGAATATGACTTGCATAGAATAGGATGAGTAATATGAACCATAGAAAGAATAATAGATCAAATGATAAGTACTAGAATAAAGAAATATATGATATGAATATATGATAGACATATCTAAATGAATAGAGAGGGAACATGCTAGACACATGATAGAAATGCATAAGTGCTAAGAAACGATAGAGATAAGTAAAAGATGACAAGCACGGGAATATAGTAAAGAAAGTATAGATAGGAGATATATAGACCAGAGAACATGTGACAAGCAATAGGAATGCTAAAAGATGATAAGTAATAAAAGTTATATATGAATAATATGTACCAGATGACATATGAAATGCATATGTTTAAGCAGGATGGTCACCATTGGAAGGTTGTGTCCACTTCTTGTGTTCCCACTAAGCGTAAAGCTTATGCAGATTATTCAATCAGTGTTAACCCAAATTCTAGCGAAGGAACAAGGATAGAGGACACCTTTGACATCCATGAGGAGGTGAAGGCCAGGATTCAGGAGATAGGTGCTCCCATGCCGAATCTTAGTGTTTATGTAGAAAAAAATGTACATGTATAAGTAGTATTATTTCGATGTATGTATACCATAGATGTTGAGAGCCCCTGGCATCTCGAGTGGTAGTTCTTTTTTATATATCGAAATGGTTTTGTTATTACAAAAGATTGTTTGTGTATAACTCCACTGAATCTGAGTTAGGCTGCGAGAAAGAATGTTCAATGGGAGTCAGTATAGTCGCGCCCCGGGACTACATTCGGATCCGCCATTGAGGTGGATGGGAATGAAAGAGAGTGGCAACCAACACCTTCATGTCTTCAGACGGGAGCTAAATCAGTTCTTGAAATTTACCCTTGAACCTTGGGCAGCACTTTGAGTGAGGTGTAGGTGATTAACGTAAGGTTGTTCTTAAACAAATAAATTTGTTGGCTGGAGGGATGAAGTTATGGGATTGAGGACCAGCTATGAGTGCTCAAGTGGGGCTTACAAGTTGACAAAGCTTACGGTGGAGGTTTAGCATCTATCGACAGGACTTGACCTCCCTAGTGTGAGGCGGGAGTCTCTCTGGATTGTATTCTGGAGACGGATGTCTCTCATTGGGATAAAATCTCTTCTTCATGCCTTAACCAGTGTATGTTTAAGTATATAGATGAATGTGGCCTTTTTTCATGTAGATACTCAAGCGTTTACCGGTGTTGAGCCCTTGAGGTGCATGGATTGGAGTTGAGCGGGTTCTGGTATTTCATGAAGGTGTTGGGCTCCTAGAGTGTTGAGATTTTGTGGTGGGTACAACGATTAGGTCGTGCTGCGTCTGAGTAGAGTGGATTGAGCTCTTGACAATTTATGTGAGTCTTAAGTGGAGTCTGACGGATTGTAGCTCTTAAGTTTTGCTTTATCTTTGAGTAAATTGGGGCTAAATTAAGAGTGAGCCTCTTTGGGCGACTCAAAGCGTTAGAATGTATTGTGATATAACTGAGGTAGTTTGGCTCCTAAATTTTACCTTGCACATCTGACCAGTGGTGACTTCGTAAAGTGAGCTCTTTATGGAGGCTCAAGCCCAGGCCTTATTGCGGAAATCTCTTTGGTATTGTCGACTCTCTGGCGCATGGCACCGTCTGGAAATGTCCAGACACAGTCAAAGTGAGCCTCTTGGAAACAGTGGCCCAAAGACCTTGTTAGGCGATATGGCACAAGCAGGCTGATCCCAACTCCTAGGTACTTTGCTTTGTGTTTTACGAGATGGTCAGACCTTCGTCGAAGTGAGACTCTTGCGGGCTCAGCGGCCCAGGGTGTGATGCGATATGGCTGGTGAGTCTAACTCCTGGGTTGTGGCTGTGAGGTAACAGGTGGAGCCTTTCTCGTCAGGAGTGAGCTCACTGGGCTCCGTGGCCCGAGGCCTTGTTGGCGGTCTCTAGCTGGCGGATCACGGAGTTAAATTTCTGTTTCATCTGTGAGTGTTAAGGGGGTGAGCTCGCCGAGAATTATGAATAATATGATCAGTCTTCCCAGTTAGGAGTGTTGAATCTCTGAGGCTGTAACACCGAGACGATTCGTGTAGGGCGAAATTCCAATTTACGGAATAAGGCAAAATGTTAATTTTGATTACAAAATTATAATTCTGGGTTAAGTTAATGTGCATTATAGTGCAGATCTCGGATGTGAAGCAGGTGCACCGTTGGAATCGTCTCGCGAGAAATCTAAGCTATGCACGTAAAATTCGCAATTCTTTGCAGAGCTGATCGGGTCGACACGTTTTTTGAGACGCGTGCGTTTAGATCGCGTAGTCGATTTTATTCCGATGCGACGAAGGCACAAATAGCATGTACTCATAACCGCATAGTGGTATGAAGTAATAGTAAAAATGGGCGGCGAGATAGTCTTGGATATCGAAACTTAAGAAAGAAGGGAATTAATTAATTAAATTGATTTGATTTATAAATGACAAAGGGAGCAGTGGTCATCTCTTTAAATGCAACAAAAAAGCATGAATTTGGGAAGGGAGGAACCGGTGCAGCGATAGCCAGACAAATGGCGTTTTGGAGAGAGAGGATCGGACTTCTCCTCGAAAAATACGGACGATCCGACCGTTGGCGGTCGCCGGCCTGAGGAGCGTTCTGCAGCGGGCGAGCTACACGTGGACTCGGGATCGGGAGTTTCTTCAAACTCCTTGGTAGGATTTTCTCCTACTTAACCTCCCATTTAAAATGTTTACAAATGTTTAGGTTGAATGAGGCCATGAGGGCCGGTTGATCGATCAGTGGGGCCAATTTATATGAAATTTGGGAGAAAAGTGGAGCAGCAGTGGCCCCTTTCCAGGCATATAGGGAGCTGTTTGAGTGCATTTCTTCTAGTGTATGTTAGATACTTGTTTAGGTATGCATTGGTAGAGGAATAATGTGGTTCTTGAGTTCTAAGGTGAGCCAGTGATTGATTTTAAGGGATAATGGCAGGGTTTCACTGATAGAAATATTCAAGAATATATTTTAAATGAAATTGTATATTTGGTTAAGTAATTCGGATGTTCAATTGCTTGTGTTTTAATTTATTATGAAGAGCTAATTTTGATGTGTAAAATGAAGATTACATAACATGTTTGTGTGATTTAATTTTATGCGAATATATTCATGTTTATATATTTGCATCATGATTAGATATAAATTGGAACTAGCATACATGCATTCACTTATGCCTTTGGAACATCCTAGGATTATAGGAGTTAGTGCATGAGATAAGATCTAGAAGGAAAGTGGTTAAAGGTAGTCTAAAATATTAAATGATAGATGTAGTCAAGACTAAATATATATAACCAATGGAATAAACCGGTTAATCTATATCACCGGGTAGTCCTATGACCTTGGTGGCATATCAGCCGTCGGGTTGTTGATATATATTCATGTGATTGCCCACCCTAATAATACAATAAAATTCTCATACAAGGCTTAGTGGCGAGTGTGAAGAGAGTCGGTGAGACTCGGGATCTGGGTTGGTCGCCTGGGCTTATTCAAGTAGGATTGTGCATTTGCTTGAATGGGTGTTTACTTTTGAACCTTCCACTTCACTTGGGTGGTGGAGGTAGCCCACTTGGGCGATTCTCCCTCTTGACTGTTTCGCCCCAGTCGTCGGATCCCCCTTTTCACACGGGTCTGGGGGCGTCAGGGAGAGAGCTCATCTAGAGACCGTGGATTAGAAGAATGGATTCATGGCTTTGACAGCGATATCTACATGTATTAGAATTTTCCTAATTTTAATATATGTTGTATAAGAAATCGCTGTTTTGAACTCTTGTAACTATTGGGTATATAGTTGAATTCATAGTTAGTATGTATTGAGTATCGTTGTGGGCCCAGTGGCGTGTTACTCATGTGATTTGATCTCTTGGATATATTGAATATATTGAATTTGCTTGAGACGGGTTTCATGCGGGGTATTTTGAGTGGAGTGAAGCTCGATACAAAGGGACTGCCCAGATTTTCTGCCTCAGTGGCGTCGGGTAACCCCAGAGCCTCCACTGTATTCAGTGATTAAACCAGTAGTCCGCGGAACCGGGTTTTGGGGCGTCACGACGGTATCGGGAGCTTGGGTGTCACGAATACCTAGGGAGCTCGGGTTGGGTATCCATCACCACTAGGTGGTTTGATGTGGAGTATAGGTATATGGAAACCTATAGATAGAAAATTTGTGCTTAGGCCATGGTTGAGGAAGAGCATCACCACTAGGTGTGGTTCGATGTTGAGTTTAGGTATGGGATTACCTAGGAAAATCACGGGACAAGAGCTAGGCGGACACTCGTTCTTGCGTGTGTTGATGTGTTTGTGTAAATTTTGTGAATTATTAATGTTTAGTGTGTATGCCATGTTGTAAGTGTGTTGTGGAATATGTGTGTGCTTGGTGATTAGCACATAGATGTGTAAGCAATTTGGGTAATCTGAGTACAAAAGCTTTGGAAAAATTGGAAGGAATAGTATCAAATTTATTTGACCTAATAGTAGGTAATAATTTTCTAGTTGAAAGAAAATTTGAGGAATTAAATTTTATAAATTTATTGGATGAGGATTATGAAGAAAATGGAGAAAATAAATTTTAGAAATTTATTTGAGTGGATAAAATTTTGATGGAAATTTGGAAAGAAAATAAATTTTATAAATTTATTTGGTGAGAAGGAGGAGAAAGTACTTTTCTAAGGTTTTATGTGATGTAAGGTGGAAAGTGAAGAAAATAAATTTTAGAAATTTATTTGTGTGATACAGAGAATATGAAAAAAATGGAGTAAAATAAATTTTTATGAATTTATTTGAGGTATCTCAAGAAAATGGAAAAAAAAAATGATTTTAGTGATTTTAGAGATTTTCCAATTTCTGAAATAAATAGAAAAAATATATATATATTTTTAATGAAAAATGGAAAAAAAAAAATTTGAGCAGGAAAAAAAAAAAAATTAGATGGGCTACTGCCATTTTGTATTAATGAAATTGTATTACGTGATAAGAGGCTAGTGGGTTGGCAATTGTATTTAACGATACAATTGTAAGCGAGAACATATCTTGGGAGAAGGCAAATTAATAGTACAATATTAGTGGCGAGGCTAGATTATGTCATAATACAAAAATGTATTGAGCGGGTGATCTTGTATTGCAATACGATCCTTCCCAGGCCCGCCACCTGTGTGGCCCAGGCGAAGCGTGTATGAGATCGCGATGCGTGGGGCGCCTTGGTGTGGCTTGTGACCTTGAGAGGCGCCTGTGAGCTTGTGGCTGAAAGGCGTGGGTAGGCCCCCAGGCCTTGGAGCTGGCCTTGTGGCGCAGGCCCAGTGCACTCGTTGCCTCGACTTGATTTTCGAACGGTTTTTGACTGAATTTTTACTAGTCGAGTACATGAGACCTTGTTCATCTTGAAATTTTTCGAATATATATATATATATATATATATATATATATATATATATATATATACCATATATATATATATTAAAAATATTTAAAATAAAAAATCAAATAAATTTTGATAAAATTTTCGAAAAATAAAATTTTCAAAATAAAATTTTTGAAAAGAAATAGATTTCGTTTAAAACAATATTTTAGCAGATTCATTCTGCATAAACAACACAGGTTATATTATTGTATGATTAGTGTCTGAAGTATGGTTATGCCTTAGGGAATAACTTGTATTCTTAACTACCAATTGAAATCGTAATTGTGAAGTATGATTAAGTAAGGAATTATATGCATGGTGAAGTCATTATGGAGAAAAGATTAAATACTAGGTTATGGGTTGCAGTGACCTTGGGATTTAGTTATAGAAATAGACAAGAGCCACAGAACCTTATTGAAATAAAGGGAGATCGGTGGTTGGAAATTTAGCACCATAGGAAATGAATGGGTCGGTTCATGGTTGTCAAGTCTATCAGTAATTATCGCATTACTAGTTGAAGAATGGAAATTAAATGACTTTGTTGCCATTGAGTATGTAAATGGCTAGCCAGATCACAGGAGGACATGGGGACGTCACGGGGCCTTGAGTCGGGCTGCAGACAATTGACCGACCCTTGTAGACATTTGATCAGCCACGGGCCTACGGAGAGGCCATGCAAGTGTCTGTTTACGCTATCGCACGACTCGCATAGCGGTAGTCGCGAGAAAAATCCTGGCCAACTCAGTTTGGATGCATCATCCTCAGAGCATTCCACGGGGAGAATCAGGTGGTGGTAGACCGTTAGTTGTGTGAGCGAGAAAGTGTTAGAGGCTGAGTTACCTCACGGCGCGACCGGGATCAGACTATTCTAGCGTTCTAGCTGAAAATGGGAATGAATAGGGTGCAAATGAGGACCTCTAGAGACCTTAGAGAGGGAGTTGTTACTAATTCTCCCTAGGGATTAGAGGCGAATAGATGCAGTATGTCGAGTTGTGAGTTAGTCTAGGGGACTCTACTCCCCGGTGGACTTGGGATATGAACATCATCGAGTTCGATGTCATCCTTGGGGATGGATTGGTTGATAGCACGGGATCGGTGCTCGATTGTGAGGCGTAGGAGAGTTACACCTACACGCGGGACGGTACTAGTGTTGTATTTCAGGGTGGTAAGCACGATATTTTGCCCCATACGGTATCACGAGTCAAGTGTCGAGGGACCAGTTGGGTCAGCTGTGAGCCTTACCTGGGGATGAGGTGAGACCGGGACTTGATCTACCTCGAGTAGTTTGAGATATGTGGATGTTTTTCGGATGGGCTACGGATTCACACTCCTGAAGGGTCGTAGACCGGTATCGAGATTACCACGGTACTCTGACCCGCCCTCTATGACTCCGCCTGTAAAGTTGTGCCGATTGAAGTTGCGGGAACTCAGGAGTTCGGCCCTCACAGAACTCTCACCCCGGATGGGGTTCGTGGGCGGGACACTTCACCATGGGGTGCTTCGGTTCTAATTACGAAGAAGAGAGCGGAGCCGGCGCACTGAGCTACAGACGAGTTGAACGGGGTGCTGTCAGGAATCAGGTACCCGTGCAAGGATTATTATTGATTTATTTGACCCGATTGAGAGGAAGCGTGAGAGTTTACTCGAGATAAGACTTTGTATTTGGTTACCATCAGTTGAGGGTTAGGGATACAAATATCCCTAAGATACGCGTTTAGGGCGTGTTATGGGCACTTTGAGTTCTGGTGATGCCACTGCCCCAGTTATTGAATGCACTGGACAGCATTCATGTGGATCTCATCGTAAGGTCTTCAGCCCTGCTCTGATGGGTTGTCGTAGTGTACGTGGATGACATGTTGATCTGCTCCCGGTCAGTGGGAGCATGAAATCGCGAGTTGTTTCTGGTGTTGAGACATCGGTGGTACGCCTAAGGATTCGGTAAGTCTGCGAGTTTAACTACGGGGAGATCTCATTAGGCATTAATTGTCAACACCGAGTGTCATTCGACACAGAAGGGTGGCGGAGATGGAAGTTTGGAGAGCCAAATGTCAATGCCCGAGATACGTAATTCTTGGGATGCCATGTTTTGGGTAAATCTGAGAGACACGAGAATGTCGTTGAGTTGTCCATTAGTACGATAGACAAGAGGGAGGATCAGCTTTCTCTTGGATTCGGAGGCGAGAAGACACTTCACACTAGATTTGGGACTAAGTAGGGATTGGGCATGTGAGATGGGATTGCCTAGAGATGGGATCCCGAAGGGCTTTGGGATAATGCTTGATCCCGGATAAGCCGTAAAGGCGAGTATACGATTCATTCCTCCACACCATGATGCGGGTCGGAGGACGGTTTGGAATTAGGTGCACTATACAAACTCTCAACTGACCTGGTCTTGAAGGGGCCAGTGTGGGTCGAGTCGGGGATCGTCCCGGGTTACGCGACGTAGCGGACCTTAGGGTGGTACCATAACGGTTGTGGTGAGCAACGCGGATTAGTTGACAACTGAGTTCATCAATAGGTGAAGGACCACAAACCGGTATCGCACTCGACATGGCATTGGTTGGGCTTAGAGGTTAAGGCCTTTAGAGGAAGCAAGTAGATGTTCTTCCCTAAGTTGTAGGGTGAGAGTTGACATTTGATAGGTCAAGATTATATGGTGAGAGATCTTCAGTTACGCTCATGGTGGAACCAACATTAAGTTATGCGTTAGCATCATTATTCTGTTCGTGTGCACGGTATCATAAGTGTCCTTCCCGAGGTGAATTAATGGAGTGAGCGGTACTGGTCATTCACCACTCCCGCATGAGTAGTGTGAGTTGAGTTGTTTTTAGGACTAAATCAGTGAAACTCATAGTTGAATCGAGAGAGAAATGTAGAGGCAGGGTATGGCCCAGAAGTTATGTGGCTCGAGATGAAAATACAGGGACATGGTTATCACCCAGATTTAGAGTTGAGTGATAGGAGTCGGGGGTGACTTGAGGTTTAGATACCCCTTTGGAAATTTCATTAGATGTTGTTGGTACGGCAAGAACGCGGTAAGCGGATGTCATGCATGGCATGGATTGAGTTAGCGGTCCAGTGGATTATCGATGATTGTGACCTTGGAGAGGTTAAGCGTTTACACACCAGCGGTGGCGGTGTAAGGGTTACGTGTGTATGGATTACCTCTGGGTGTTAGAGGACATGTGCGAGCATGTGTCTACCCGGATCACGCCGATGAAAGATTGTTGCCCTTGGTGGGTCGCCTACAACAACGAGTTATCGAGCTGAGTATAACAGATAATAATGGCAGTATGCGGGCATTGTATGGGAGGCCGTGGTCGCGTTTGTTGGACCGGTGGGAGAGAGCTCGTGTTTGGTCTGAGTTGATTAGAACACCTCAGAAGGTGAGCTTGTCTGACGACATCTTCTCTCCGCATTTCAGGCGAAGCCAGAGAGCTATGCGGATGTGTCGACCATAGAGGTCGAAATTTAGTGATCACGTCTTCTTAGAAATTGATGCCTAAGAGAGGAGTGGTCGGGTTCGTGTGCGGGAAGAATTTATCGCCGGGGATTCTGTTGGACCTTCAGGGATCTTTTTCGGAGGATCGAGTGCCGGTGCGTCGCGAGTTCGCGTTACGCCCGACGCGATATTAAGGTATCCATGAGGTATTCCGTCATACTCCGAAATACTCCGGGATCCGACTCATGCGGTGGATTGCCAAGAGTGCCGTTGTAGGGTGACCGCAGGATCAGGACCTTCGAGGAGGACGGTGTACACGTGTTGAGCCGTGATCGGGTTTCGGATGGGGCCAGGCGTGAGGCTAGTGAGGTGCTATGGCGGCAGCGTAGATTGGAGGTCAGATCAGCGTGGGACCCAGCGAGGGGACACTGCGTTTTCCTATCCCTTCTTGTTTAGGGATGATCGTGGTTTGATCGTTTAAAGTTTAAATAGTTGTTTACATGTAGTAGATGCCTTACTCTTCATGTATCTTGCCGATTATAAATAGTCACAATTTAGGATAGAAATTCTTTTAAGAAGAAGCCTTAAATAGAAATTGATTCAGAGCAGTAAGGACACCACTTTGTTACCAGAAAAAGAAAGAAAAGAAAAGAATTTGGAAGGAGGAAATTTGTTTGATAAATCTTTGATGGGAGGGAGGAGTACCCACCTTGTTACACCTTTACATTGCCAGGTTTGAGAGTTGTGAGTGGTGCACAGATCGGATGACAAGCAGATTGCACGTTGGAATGGAAATCTCTCGCAAAATCTAGCTAACCTGCGTAAAATTTAGCAATTTCTTGGGAACTGTTCAGTCGTAGCGTTTTTCGAGCGTTCGTTTAGTCTTGCATCAAATGTGATTTTCGATGCGAAGCGAGGCACAAATAGCATGCCTCTTCATACCATAAATTAGTATGATAGAAATAGTAATGTGAAAATGGGCGAGTAGAGATAGTCAGAATATCAAAGCGACATTATTGTGTGAAGAAAGAAGAATTAATTAATTAAATTGATTTAATTTTCTCATGACAAAAGGAAACCGGTATGGCCATCCTCTTTAAAAATGCAACAAAAAAGAAGAAAACGGGGTAGGAGGAACGATGTGCGAGACAATGGCGTTTTTGGAGAGAAGAGTACTTCTCTACAAAAATGACCGATAGGCAGTTGGCGGTCTTGACTTCGAAGGAGAAGCTGTTTCTCGCGGAGGCAGGAAGCTACAAGCGTGGACTGGAGACCAAGAATTTCTTCAAACTTGAGGTAGGATTTTCTCTTGAGTTTTACTCCCATTTAAATGTTTTACAAATGTTTGATTGAATGAGGCCATGAAGGCGTTTGATGATCAGGCAGGACCGGGTGCATAGAAATTTGGGAGAAAATTAAGACGACGATGACGCTCCCACGGCTGCTAGGGGCTGTTTACGGTGCATTTGTCTGATGTGTATTAGATGCTTGTTTTGTATGCATTGGGTGGGAATGGTAAGGTGGATTGCGGTTCACAAGGTGAGCCCAGTGGATAACGAGGTTCTAGGGTGAGCCCAGTAGTTCATGTTTTTGGGAATAGTAGCGAAGTTTCACTATTCTGAAATATGTCTATATATTTTAGTGAGAATTATGTGTTTGTTTAAATAATTCAGTTGGTGCTTGTGTTTTAATTTTTATTGCCCAAGAGGAGAAATTTAATTTTGATGTGTGAAGTAAGTGCATGCGTATTTGTGTGATTACAATTTTTATCTAAATATATTCATGTTATATATTTGCATGTGATTAAAATAATTGGGCCCGGCATACATGACCATATATGGAACATCCTAGGATTATAGGAGTTAGTGCATGAGATGATCTAGAGGAAAGTGGGTTGGGAGGTGATCTAAAAATATTAATGATCGAGGTAGTCAGGCCAAATATATATCAACACGTCAGATGACTCGAGTTCGATACATATTCATTGGAGGGTAGTCTGACAATTAATATATATCAATGACCGGAGGCGGCTGATGACCTATATTCGCCGGAGGATGCCACTAATAATACAATAATTCTCGCACGGCTTGGCGAGTGTAAGAGAGAGAGTGATGAGGACTCGGATCTAGGTTAGTCATGTAGACATTCAAGTAGGATCATTCCACATTTGTAGGAATGGGTGTTTTTGGAACATTGCACTTCACTTGGGTGGTGTGGCCATAGGAGGCGATTCTCTCTTAGAGCTTGGCTCACCGTCGTGGGATCCCCTTCACTGAGTCTACGGGGAGCGTGCGGGAGAGGCATTTCATCCCCCAGGGCCGTGGATTAGAAAAGCTTGGATTGTATTTTGAGGCTTGACGATATATACATGTATTAGAATTTTCCCTAATTTTAACCTGTATTTGTATAAAAGTAGAACATTTGAACTCTTGTAACTATTATAGATTATATAGTTGAATTTGTTATGAATTCATTATGTATTATAAGTATAATTTATGGAGCCCATTGGTGGCGAGTATTACTCATGATTACGTCTCTTGGATATATTAGATATATTAATTTTGCTTGGGGCGGAGTTCATCGAGGTATTTTAATTGGTGAAGCTCCGTACAGGAGCTCTTTTTGGTTACCTCTAAAGTGGCGTCGGATGGCTTAGGCCTCCGGCATTCCGGTTGTGGGGTGATCATGGAACCTGCCCAGTTTGGGAGGCGTCCCGTCTTTCTTTGGGGACCTCGGTCGCTCTTGCCTTTTCAGACTCGATCCTCGTCGCTTGTCAGTCTCGCTTTTTTCTTTATGGGTTGAGGAGCTTACTTTCTTGGATATGAGGGCTTCTCGCGTTAATATTATACTTCTCACAGCTTTAGCGAGCACCACAAAGCCGTATACTTACGGGGTTTTGAGATGGAAAACATCAGTGCTTGTTTGCACTCCCTAATCCAGTGAATGGTAATTGAACTTCTCGTCGGGTATATCTACCTTGGAGACTGGCATTGAACCTCTAGACATAGGACCTTAAAGTTTCTTACGAGGCTATTTGCCAGTGGATTTAGCATGAGTGAGGATGATGAAGCAGCTACGTATGTTCTAGCTCAGTGGGGAGCGAGCCTTGTGGATAGCTCTGAATGGGGGAATTGATGAGGCGGGGTCTGACCAGACCAAGCCAAGGTGGGCTGCTGTGAATTGTGATACTTGGCTCACACTTCCTTACGGGGTCTTGATACCTATTTTAGCTCCATTGGTTTTATAAGTGTTGGATGATCAGGCTGGGATCTAGTACCATCGATTGCTTCCACTTGTGGCGTCCCAGTTTTGTTGGAAGGAGAGGCTGGGCACCTCGGTACGTGGTGTTGTTCAGTCACATTGAACCCAAGGTGTCATGGTGTGGGCGCACCCCCCTCTTCCTTTACCATTTGGCTCATGCTTTGGAGCTCTGAACCTCACTGCTCCCATGATTGCTCCTCAGTCCCTTGTTTGAGGTGTAATGAGGTTTTTCGTTCCATTTGGCACCCCAGTGTTGCTTCATTGCCCTCTAGGGGCTAGATGTGGTACATTACTAGGGCTCGGTACGGACTCTGCCTGTTGGTTCTGAGAGTCACAGGATTGTGTTGTCATACCGTAGGGAATGTTGCTGGCCTGCCCAGTGTATGTCGCGCCTCCCATGGTCGTTGCATTTGTTTGGTGAGTTGTTCTAACTCTTCTATCAGACGTTGATTGGTGAGGCGGAGTGCCTCCACCTCGTCCGTGTTGGCCTGCATCGCTTCCAGCAGCAGGAGGTCATTGTCTGTGTATCGCACGGCGGATCTGCATGTAGTGGTTCAGTGTTGCTCACAGCATTGCTCTCGGGTTGATACCATCGATGGCGGGTGATAAGTCTTTGTTGTTGTAAAAAGAGCGCTGAATACCCACATACGGTATGTTGATGATGCCGCTTTTTAACGATTGGTGTTTGGAGCGATGTTCAAAGTCCATGGGCTTAACACAGGCTGATCTTTAAAAATTTGATCTGTATGAGCTCTGGATAATGGCTCTTCTCTTGCAAAAGAACAAGAAAGAAGAAGATTCGGCAAGGGCTTATGGTAACATCGTGCACCTAAGTCAGTTTCTTTACGAGAGAAAGATGGATTGTAGGGGCGAATGTGTTGTGTACCACAGCATGACTCATGATGGGGTGGCTGGTATTTATAGTGTGTATTATTCCCCAAAGGTAGTAAAGGATTCTTTCCCGTGGATGTGATATTTCTTGTCTTTATCGGATTTTAAGTAAGAATATTGGAAAGAGTAGTTTGTGAGAATTATCCTCCTTTACTTATTGGTGAGAATGGAGAAGACTTGATTTGGAGGATAAATTACTTATCTCAAATTATCTTATTTTTTCCTTAAATAAGTTAATTAAGGAATTTAGTTAGATTCACGGGATAAGAAGTAAGTAGGGGATTATTACTTTTCTTATTAAGCGAAAGTTTAAACCATGATTTGGGATATAGGCCTTCCAAATTATCAAGACCACCGGCCTTTGACCACTTGTGGAAGCCCCCTTCCTTTTGAGGTACGACCCAGGGGCTCAGATATTAAATTCAGACCAGCACGCCACTTCTTTGGAAGCTTGGCGAGTGACCTTACATTTTGTTTCTTTTTATCAGTAAAAATCTTCCATCATGAATTTTTCATATAGTCAATTTAGTATTGAGTTTTTACCATCAAGTTCTAGCAATCTCTAATGCCACTTCTTGGAAGTTAAAAGGTAAAAATAAAATGCATACTACACCTTGATACAAGAATAGAATAAAATAACAACTTTCAACAAAAAAAAAGAACACTAAATATAATGTGGCTTTCCAGTAAAAGTAGAAAATATATAGAAAGTATTATTGCATGGTAATAGAATTTAGATATAAATATAAATCTTCCTACTTTCTTTATTCTTTGAAAATTAGCTACATTTTTCAAACTTTATTTAACTTTTGGACTAATATATGGGCCTAACTAATTGGATAAAGTCTAAGTGCTTAACCATTTTAGTAAGTGGATTTGTTTGGAAGTTATTTACCAATGTTTGCATATATTTGACAAGTTTTTATAAAACAAAATTTTGAATCTAGTTATTATTTTTAGAATAAATATATATTGATTTTACTTTATTTATTTTTCAAACAATGATCTCACAAACTATTAAAAATTGAGATTCCCTTTAATTTTATTTTTATTTATTTTTTAAATTTTTCTCTCTATTTTCTTTCTGAGTTTTCCACCCCTCAAATTTTAAGGAAAACAGCCACATAGACTTACATAAATAAATAATTATATTTTTTTTAAATAAAATTTTCTCTTCTCAAAATGTATCAAAAATGGATTAAGATTTCTGAAAAGCTTAAAGCAAAATATTTTCATAAAGGTATCTGATCGTTACCAATTGACACATCTCAAGTTAAAAAGGAAAAAGAATGTGAGACTTTAATTAGACATGAAATTAAAGAAAGCAATGTAAGAGGTGAATGGGAATCACGATTATGGCTTCATGATCATGCATGAAAGCTAAGGTGAGGAAATAGGGATGCCAAATTAAAATCTTTTCTTGATAGCAGTAATATAGATTAATTTTCTTTTTTTTTAATATTAACTTTCTAAAATGCAATTGTATATTTATCTTGCACGGTAATACTTGTGGATATAAGTATCATAAAATTTATGCTGTGAATGGTTGAAATATCGACAACCGATAGTCTCCAGTTTAAAAACCTAGAAATAAGCTAATAGCGATCTTTTAACTATTTGGAGCCAAATCTCGAAGTTGGATACATTGTATTTATTAAAATGCACACAAAATTTTGGGATCTCAAATAGCCCGAACCTTAGGCCACCCGTGCAGTAAGTTTCCGCCCACCACTATACGTAGGATTTCCACTTTACCAAGATGCGCGTAATGGTATTATGTATTCCTACGTTTTTTTAAAATATATTATGTAATTCTATATATAATATATTTTATTAAAAATTCATATATAGTTAAATATATATACAATTTAGAAATTTATTGTTCATTAAAACAAATGACTTTTTGTTATATCTTAACACCTTGTACCTTTATACACCCTTCCACCTTGCTTGCACTTGCAAGAAAAAAGAAAGAAAAAAAAATTTTTCTTCCCTTTTTTAAAAAAAAGGAGGAAAAATTTTTTTGGAGGACGGGGAGAGAGGAAGTTGCAGACATCAATCTATAAACATTATATTATATCAAAATCAAAATTAAAAAATATATACACTAATTAAAAATAAATAAATAAGAAATACAAGCGATATCTATGTATCTGTCCTTAATATTATCGATAGATACTAGCAATGAATCATAGTGAAAAGGTAACTTACCTTTGGTCTCTCTCTATGGATGCCTCGTCTTCCTAACAGTCGCTTGCCTTGTGGAAATAATCTCATACAATCCTTCATTTCATGATTCATCATAGTTGGATTTGTAAGCCTTCAATGCGCTGAAAGATCAGATGCCAGAAATGAAAGGGATTCGATCTTATCATGGAGACATTCTCTATAAAACCTTAAGAAAACCTTCCCAACCAACCCTTTCTGGAAATCGTAGTCCAAAATAAAAACATCCCGAAACCAATTTCTGTTTTTCACGCCATGGATTCAAAACCACCGAAACAAAGACCCCTCTAGCCTCTAGATCAAAGATCACCGAGGAGATCTCCAAGATTCGCGAGAATCTCGACCCCTAATCTATCAGTCCAGCCACTGTGGTTTGAAAATACTCCAGTCTAGAGGTGAGATGGGCAAATTAATGAGAGATAAGTATTGATGAAGATCTTTTGAAGCTTGATGGACCTTTATTTGGGTACAAGAGTTCTCATTTAATTGAGGCTTTTGAGAGACTCTCAGACTGGTATGGATCAAAGAGAACAACAACAAAATTTGTGTTGTAAAGAACCGAGGGCTTTTGAAGTCGTGATCTTATTATCTATGAGAATCGAGTTTCTTCTGTATCCATCTTGGGATAACATTCTTGCTGCTTGCTTTTAGGTAGAGTCGGACATTTTTGCGGTTGGCCAGCCAGGTGTCAGGTCCCTCACTCTCTGCCATAAAAGTTATCTATACAAGGACCAAACAAAGGAATTTAATAAATGCATCCATATATGTCATTCACAATTATCATAATAACAATTTCCCCAGCTACTTCCAAGAAAATAGATCAAAGACGAAATGGCCTTGAAGAAGTGAGGTGAAGAGTAGGTACAGGTACTAGGTAGGTAAATGACTAAACAACCACCTTGGCCTTCCCGTGCTTTTTGATTTTACGGAGAGTCATCAGTAACCCACAGCCCTCTTTAAAATTTGTCACTTTCTACTCTGACTTTGCTGGCATTAAGTCTCTGATCGAATATCTAAAAATCACTCCAGTCGACACCATTTCTCGACACTTGGAAATTCAATCTATGCAACCTGAAGCCCAGGGCCAGAATACTTTTTATTTTTCATAGCGGTAAAAACGGTATATGCCAATACTCTGCACCTACCTCTCTTTTGGGCGTTAGGGTGAAAACCAGACTAATATGAAAGAGATTATGGCTCCTCTGCTTGTAATGTCGACAAATAAGGCCAGGCCACCATAAAAAAAAAAATTTTAATTCTGATTTAAACTCAAATTTGAGAGATTTTTCTGGGGATCAAAAAAGCGAGTCTTTGAGGTGGTAATAAGGAACTCATCATTTGCTATTACCAGCAAAGGAACTCATCATGAGCATGAGTGATGTTGGGTCGTGTAACCTCAGCGAGAGATGGTCCCGATCAGCATCAGTGCAGGACAATTTGGTGGATTTTATTAGAGAACGGGCTTATCGCCGCGACCCGTAGCAAATAAAGAGTTTCCCTTTCTTGTGTAACTTTTAGGTTGCGATTATATTAAAGTTTCCCTAAATCTTTGATCCTGCAATCTAATTAAACTATAACAAACCACCTTGGAAATGTCGTGTTGACAATATAAGCAAGGTGTAATCTCTTTGCTTCTCGGTGTTGAGGGAATGGGTTGTGGGAATGGGTGATTTGCCAGGCTGACCGGCTATGAACACAACAGACTGGAAGTAGGAAGTGAACTCGTAAGGAAAATGTGTGTGGAACATTCAGTATTTCTCGAAAATTCAAAGATAGGAGAGGCTGAAGGTGATTCGTCACCACCTACTATCTCTCACTTACTTCTTCATGCTGGTATCTATTTGCGAGTAGCCAGAGAAAAGTATTGTGATGACTTTGATGCAGCCATATGAATACATTCTTTGTTCAATCTTGACCTCTAATATACTATAAGCTGGTGGTAAGTAGAGCGAGCTGTTTTCAGTATTGGTTTACTGGCTCTGTGAAAGTAAGCAATGCCTCTCCGTACTCTGCTTTGGTTGTTGCTTTGCTGATTTTTCCACTTCCACTTACTTCACTCCACTTGCCGTCTTTGGATGGACTAAATCAAATCGATGTCATTGGAAGATGCACCCACACAAACTCCCCTGAAAAAGGAGGATAATCTTTCCAAGCTTTTTCTCTTCACTTTTGTTGATAATTTGTGTATTCAAAGTGTGAAATCATTTTAATCTCTCTTCCTTTAGGAGTTGACACCAACTAAAGATAAAAATAAGTTCAGTATGAAATCGACCTTAAATGACATGGGGCTCATCCTTCATACAACCTAACCTAAACCCAACTGTTGAGAGACACGGTTGTTAAAGTAGTTTCTTGACAATTTTTTCTTTTCTTTGAAATTGTTGAAACATGTTTTTTCCCGAATCCTTCGTAAGAATAAGATGCCTTTATTATTTTACTTATTTAAAATTTTTTTTGAGAAGCTTATGAAAAATAATTCTTTGATATACACAGGAGAATAGACTACATTTATCAAAATATGTTCGATTCTATACAAGCTAATACCAAAAACATTTATTAACAAGCCTCAAAATTATAAAAAAGAAAGTGAGGGTTGGATGATAGATTAAGGAACAAATGGATCAATCATCAAGATATGTAATGGAGTGCAATGCCCATTACCTTGAAAAATAAAGTAGCGTTAACAATGAATTTACAATCCGCCTGATGGAAATCAAATGTAGAATCAATTAAAGAAGTTGGTTATTCTTCTCATTCATTTGAAGTTGAAAGACTCTAATGGGCCCCCATACAAGGCCTGAGTGGGCCTTCATGGCGAGTAGTATTCTATTATATGACCACCTGATTACCTTTTCCCATGATCATTTGTTAGATCAGGAATGAATCTAATTCCATGAATTTGCATAAGCCAAAGTTTTTCCTTCTCTAGAGAGTAGAGACTCTCTCTCTCTCTCTCTCTCTCTCAATTCTCAATTCTCACTCCTCAATTCTCAATTCTCAATTCTGGCTTCAAATTGAAGCAAAACTCATAAAACTCAATCCATCAATGGACCCGTATGCGCGATTTACGATACTCATTACCAGTACCATCATCCCCTCTGATTTCATCTCATCACCTCCGAATCTAAAATGGACCCCGGCCCTATCAGCAGTGTTCAAAATCCTTATTCGTTTGATACTCCCATGACATCTGACAATTTGCGAGGAGGATGGCTAAGACCTCTAATTAATGTTGACTCATACTCCTCCCTCGACCCTCCCTTGACAGCTACCCTTATGGGCTATCAGCAAACCACGTAGCACCCTCATTTTACAACGGCTTCCACCTCCTCCTCACGCCCTATCTTGGTCAATTACTATCAGCCCCCCATTACTGAGTTGGGAGCCAACCCCATTAGTGGCAGTTGTAAATGCTTGATTGTTTAATTTGTTTTTTAGATATTATCCACCATGCTTTTAGGCGCAAATTGAGAACTTGAGTGAGGACTACGGTGGATAGATTATTAGTTGCTGCCTGGGCTTTTGTGTAGGTTTTGATATAAATGTTGGGAAACAAGCGGTGTGACTTTGAATTTAAAATTATGGCTACGATTAGCCCCATTGGAAAATCTATAGAAATTAGAAGGGTTAGAGTGTCGAGAGCATATTTGATTACAACATTTCATGAAAAATTTGCAAGAAAAAGGGAATTATCGATTATTGCTTTACACTTGGTTGTGAGTTTCATATTTTTAAATTGCTTTGTCTCTTTGTCCCTTCTTCCGATTTTAGTCATAATGTGTGCATTAGCCTATACACAAATATAAGAAAATCATTTTCCTTAACATTTTTTCTTCCTTGCACTCTAGGAACCAAATATAAAATAAGGCTTCTATAATACTTGTATTATCCTTTATATAATGTGGTTTCAACTGACCTTCAGCTCTCAACAAAAGTAAAAAATAAGAAGCTTTCAGATACAGAGCAATTGAACAAAATTTCCATTTCTCTGTTCTTTATATCTTCTCTAACTGGAAAAACGTGGAACCGAATCGAGAACATGGCCCTTCATATTCTCATATCTCTGGACCTCAGATATAGTGTCATTGTCATTTGCCATCAAACATGTGATTATGTGCAATAAGCACATATCTGAGAAGCAAGACTCTGCACAATGTCCTTTTGAAGGAGACCATTAGAACCCCAGCGACATGTACCATTGCTTACAAACTAATGAACAACATTCCTGATGCCGTAACCCTGGAAAAATCAAATGATTGCACTTTTGCTTACTATTTTAGGCCCACGGGTAGCGTTTAAAAACAGCTTAACAATCAAATAATATTTTAACAAATGTTTGCCTCTGTTCATTTTAGATGCTTCCACATTACCCTTGATAAATAATGTATAGCCTACCTTTCTTGAGTCGTTGCTATAAAGCTGATTTGTGCTTTACCTTCCTGGAGCCATGTTTTATGTATAACTCAAGCTGATTTGTACTTGCTTTTATCATGGGTCAAATTAAATAACTATTACCACTGTATTGGAGGTGACTATTGCTTGGTTGTTTTCATAGGATTACGGGGCGGGCCGAGGCGCCTCGTCCGGATCGTAGGGGTTGAACGAAAGCGCGGGGCGCCTCCTTTTCCCTTGGACAAGGGTAAGGGGAGAGTAACCTGATTAAATATCCTAAGGGATCAGAATACCTTAAATCCGCCGTCCGGCGCATGCTTTAGCGTGGGGCCCTGGCAATTCGATCCTCGTATGGGACTTCCACCTTTGCCAGGCGTTACCCACGACCTCCATGCGGTGTTGGTGTAGTGGTCCCGACGTTTTGACCTTCTGCTGGTTTTCACGTGCCTAAGATGGTGTGCTTCTTTGCCAGTGGCCTTAAATAATGGTCTTCGTTTTCCTTTGCATCCCAGCTTCAAAGGGGTTTGGCTTCCAATGTATGTGCTTCGACTCTCACCCAGCGGTTAGGAGTATTTTAGTTGGCTGTTGGTCTTCTTTTCAGGGACCAGGATTTGGTGTCCCCAGTATAGCTTTGTTTCTTTATCTTTTTAGCGCGAAGGAAGCCGTGAGCTTCCTCTATTTTTCAAGCGCTGCGGTGTACTCCTCTGCGGTGATTTAGTCTTCCCTCTTCCAGCGGGCTTTGGAAGGGCGCTACTGCTGTTGATGGCGCGTGAGGAATATGACCCCTTGACAAGGGCGACACTCTGCAGGCGTTCCGGTTGTAGGTACACACCCAGAGAATCGTATAGTGTCGGCTTTGTTTGGTATAATCTTTATGAGGTCCATTGGGTATTTCGGTCACCTTATCTGCTTACGCTTTTCGTTCGAATCGATCTGTGCAAGGGATAACGTCATAGGCAGTGCGGCTAAATGCCCCTCGCCCTACTTGTGGGCGATCAAGTGGGATATTCTGGCCCCCTTCGGGCTTGGGGTTAGCCCGCTCTGGCTGTGCCCCAGGGCCTTGCCTCCTCCCACCATGAATCCTCTCCCGTTTGGGGCCCTCCGTTGCCCAGGCCCACTGGGGGAGCTTGCAGCTCTGTGGGAGGCCTTGTCCAGGCGGGTAAAAGCGAGAAAAGCTGGACTCAGGTTGAGGAAAGTCGGCTGCTTTGGTCAGGTTCCAGGGTTTGCGTCATTTCTGCTTCTCAATCCCTCACCCATGTCAGCCAGATAGTGGCTGTCACCTCGGTGAGGATCTAAGAATCTTGAACTTCCCCGCGGCCCAGATCTGGGTCTGCTGCAGAGGCGTAAAAGTCCACAGGTAAGAGGCGGGTTGAAGCCGGGCGTGCGTCAGCTGCCCATCCTTTGTATGCAGGTGCTGCCGAAAGGGTGTTGACCACATGCCAGGCGAAAAAATTGAAGAGGAGGACTTGGCGGTGTCTGTGGTTTATGCTTCTAGTCTTAGAACTTCTGGTGGGTTGATGGCCTTGGTGGATCCATTCTCAAGTTTTGACCTCGAAATTCGAACATATTATGACTCTCAAGCGGGCTTTGGCCCCTATCTCGGGGAATTTATGCTACTTGGTACCATACCTTGGCGTGTATGGTTTTAAATCTTAGTTAGTATTGATCTTGTGTTGGATCGGTTACAGTTTAATGCAGGCGAGTGTGGTGCTCTCATTTGAGTTTGGCCAAAGGCCAAACCAAGCGAAAAGTCATGTTAAACCTTGGGTTTTGGGTGAAGCCACTTCCATCTGAGAGGACTGTTTGTGGGGATCGGGTCTTGTGCGGATTGTGGGAGACGGTGGAAAACAAATCTGATTTGGAAGCCACTTCCTCTGAATTGACAGTGCAGGGTAGAGGAGTGGAGGGATGGGGCAAGAAAACGGTTGAAGCGACGAAGATGACCCAGGGAGGTTCGGGATGAAGCTGCCGGGCTGCACATAATAACTGACTTGCTAGAGAGGATAGGGATGATTCACGGTCACTTACATTATAGGAAGACGGATGGTAAGGGATGAGCTTCTTACATCCCAAGTGAAAGTGCGGGAATCAAAGGAAGATCTTGATGACTAAGGTGTTACTTTCGATAAGGCTATAACACCCACAAATATTCTATGTTGACTTGTTTAAGGAGGATATAATAAAAATAATGGAACATTGAGGAAAATAAAATAAGCAGAACTTAGGTCCAATACAGTTAAAGGTAAGTGTAATTTACCAATTCATGACAAGGGTCATAATTTAATAGTGTATGTATGCCAAAGTAGGATTTTGATAAAATTGAGTGAGAATAAAAGTGAGTGAGGACCAAGAATAAACAAAAGATATTCTGAATGACAAACAGGAAAGAAAAAAATTCTTGGAAGAGACAGAAGAGTAGAAGTGAAAGAGGAGAGTTCCTCCTTGGAAAGTAAAAATAAAAAGGATGAAGATGAAGTAGGAAGACCAAAATTTAAATATCTCATTTTTGGTCTTGAGGAGAAAAGAGAGAAGCAACGGAATACAAGAGAGAAGAGAGAGAAGGAAGAGAAGAAGAAGAAGAAGAAGAGAAAGAAGAAGAAAAGGAAAGAAGATCCGGTATGAACTAAGTTTTATATAGAAATGTATGGAACTAAAAGTTTGGTATGGATTTGAGTAAGTTTTTGTATGATGCAGCAGTTTAGAGCCCTCTATCTTGTGTATGGTTTGGGTTTGAACTCTCAAACTCTCATTTACCGTGGAAGGGTTGAGTTGAAGAACAAGGCTCTAGATATATGTTTAGTAAAGATTTGAGTTATAATTGAACCGAGAAGTTCATATTTCGATCATGTCATTAACCGGACATGGAGTGGGTTTTAGATTCAAATAAAGGGGAATTTAGCGAGTAAAGTCCTTCACAAGTAAATTGTATTCCTATAAATATTGACTTGTTGTTCCAAATTTTGAATTTCTCGATTTGGACCTCTGTAGACTAAATTGTATCGATTACCTTATGAAATCGAGAACAATTAAATCTGGTGAGTCTGATTTGTCAGGATTAGGTCAACTAGCCCGGACATCAGAACAGAGTTTTAGGTCATGAAATGAGGAATTTGTAACAAGTCCTTCTGGTAGATTATGGCCCATCAATGAACGATGTTGGGCTTTTTAATTTACCGATTCAGTATATAGACCAGTTGTGATCTTTTTACTCTGACGGTCTAATATGGCGAGGAGAATTCCCCATTTAGAGGTCGTCCTGTAGATTATCTTAGTGATCAGCGGACCTCAATCCTGCAGAAAAAACAGACTCTTCTGACGAGAAGTCGTGGACCTCATCACCTTAGAAATGCGCGAGGACCTCAAATCCTGTAGAGCTCGTGACTCGTTCTTTAGTGAGCTCTATTAAATCTGTTCGAATCCCATTGCCAGGATTTAACTTCAGTGACCTCAACCGGAAGGTCATAACTGTAAAATTCGGAGCTCAGTTGGGATTGTTCTGGACTCTATGAAGCCCATTAATTCAGCCACTCTCATATACACAGGAGGATAATATATGTCAGACGGGGTATTAGATCAGCTCGTCAAATCGAATCCAGCTCAGCCGATTCATGATTGACTAAATGTGACCTCAACCGGAAGGTCTGCTCACTTCATCCGAACTCAGTTTGGGTTGTTATTAGACTCTATGGACCCATTGAGTCAGGCCACCTCATATTCTGGGGAGGGATAATAGATGTCAAAGGCAGAGTGTTGGATCAGGCTCTCGTCGGTAGGTGAAATAAATCGATTAATTGACTCAAAGTGTGGCCTCTGACTTGAAGTGGCCCCCGCTCCTTTTATCAGAACTCTCCGTTTGGTGTTCTTGGACATAAGGAAGCCAGTGAGTCAGAATGCTCTATTCTAGGAGGATAATGGAGATGTCGGACCAAAGGTGTGGAATCAGCTCTGTTGGTCAGTCAGCTTCGTCCAGTTGAGTTGACTCACGTATGACTTTTCAACTGATTACATCCATGATCCCAGACACCAGATTCCCAGGGTGTTTCTTGAACTCTATGGAAAGCCATTAGATCAAAGAATCCATTCGCATATCTTTGAGAGAGAAGGCTAGTAAGTCAGACAGTGTGATGACCTGGTTACTGGGAATTAGTTATTTTGCAAAGTGCAATAAACTTGGTTAAAGATATGGGATTACATGATAGAAAGAGATAGATATGAGCAAAAATAGCAACATAAGTGGTCCCAACCCAGGATTCTTTCTCATGACCATCCAGCTCAATGAATGAAACTTTCATAAGCAATCACAAATAAAATCCATGAATGAACCTTTTCCATCCTTAACATCTTTAAAAATAATCACGACGAAGTGATAATTTTTCTTTTCATTTCTAAACATAGTTTTTCATAAAATTTGTGAAGTTTCTCATTTTCAGATTTCCCAAATTTACAAAACATAAACATTTAAACACTTCAATATAATCCTAAACACTCAGCTTCCATTTTAGAACTCCTCGTCCACAGCAAATCAAACACAATATATACATATACATTTTATTCGCTAAATCATCAAAACATTCAAACTTTCTTCAATTACATGCAGTTTATAAAAAGATTGGGCTTTGACGGACTTAAATGAACCGCCTAGTAGGTTCATTTTGAAATATATGTCCATATATCACATTATACATGACAAATTATTCAACCTACTAAAATAAATTATTTATACAATGGGTTCATGTTATCTATAAATAGCTGTTCACTTGAGGAGGGTACTCTATGACAGCACATCTGGTGAATATGTTTTAAAACATATGGAAAAAGAGAATGACTAAGGAGCTGTTGAGTCTTCATTAAAATAACATTTTCAGTATATTAAAGTATTACCTTATACTAAATTAAAATCAATTTATCTTTCAAACATTTATACCTTAAACTTTCTTTCTTTATTTCTTTCTAAAGTGGGACTGGAATAAACACAAATGGTTTAGAATACCAGCCAGTGAGGAGCAGATCACATTCAGTCATAACCACTCGCTCTTGGAAACTCACTTTATGGGGTTCAGTCATATGCTTTTAATAAGGTATGAGGATATTCTCTAAACACCCATTTCACCCTCCCTCGATTAGTAACCTATAACTTTACCCTCTCAGTCTTGCAACCAAAGTGCTGGTGATCATGGTCATTGTGATTCATATGGGGTTAAAGATGTAATGATCATCATTTATCAAAATACATTATAAATCCATTTAAATCATTTTCTTTCTCCATTGAAAAATTTCATTATATATATACAAATATCATGTGCATTCTTTACATTTAACTTCAATGCCTTAACATGTGCATATGTATATATAAGCATTTACGTTCAAACTTTTAATTTTAACATTGATGATT
The DNA here is from genome assembly GCA_016808115.1 of Tetrastigma voinierianum. Taxonomy (NCBI): domain Eukaryota; kingdom Viridiplantae; phylum Streptophyta; class Magnoliopsida; order Vitales; family Vitaceae; genus Tetrastigma; species Tetrastigma voinierianum. The sequence goes on along the minus strand of JAEQBH010005262.1, from coordinate 23,845 downwards.
CAACTCCTTTTCTTCAAAATACATTTTACAAATCCATTTGATCTTTACTTTATCATTAAAACACATATATATGAAAATGTCTTACATATACATTCTTCACACATTTTTAAACTTCATAATGCTTTAACATATACATATATAAACATTTGTATAATGTCATATGTTTGAAATGAGTAAACATTATATTACTACATTCTTACTGGATATCACATATAACCATTATCCTTCTTAATCTTTTCCTTTTTCACATTAAAATCATTTTACACTTTAAAACTCAATTTTCAAAATATTGGTTTGCACTCATTCTGCTCATTACTTCAGGACGAGGGTTCTAGTTCGTCGATAGTCCTTTCACCTTTTCCAAGAAAATCACAATTACACATTAACCATGTTTCATTAATCCCACCATATACACTCATTCTATATTCTCTTAGGAATCTATGCATTAAAGAATTGGGATCAATCATTCGGATCAAATATTCAAAGTTATGGCATTTTCATTGCCAACTAGTCCATTCTGGAATTTTTCTAGTGACGGTTTGTATTACTCATTTCCGGGGTGTGACTTCGTATTTTGACACTATGTCCTTACTTGCTCTCATTTTCTGCTTTAAGGTGCTAAGGGTTCTATTCAACTGAATCACCCAATTCAGGAGCATAAACAGACCATTAAAGTAACCGGACTACTCTATGTTCAAATTGAAGAGCAAGAATTTGGTTTTGTATTGCATAGGTGATTTTGGGCCATATAGTCATAATTTGACGATGTCTATTTCTATATGGATAAGTTTCCTTGAAGTCTATTTTAATTGTGGCCACTTGAATCACACCCAAATCGGATAAGAGTAAACAAGTTATAGCACAATACAAAAAACTAGTGTTAGAAATGAGACAGGAAGGCATCTGAAAGGCTAACATGAGAAAATGACCGGAATATGGGCTTTTGCATTTCCATATTTTTCATCAATTCAACTCTATAGTCCATATACACTTCAAAACCATTTCATTTTTCATCTTGACATCTCTTTCTACTCATTCATCTTTCATTACATGTGTATCTTCAAAACTTTTTCACGAATTATTTCAAGAACAACTCAAATATAGGTTATAACCATACACACAGCGAATATGATAGTGATTAGGGTTGTTCTAAACCGCTCAATTACTCTCAATTTACCCATCAATCCATTTTAAAGAGAGGATTCCATAACTATCATGTACCATATGGGTTTTACCACCCTATCTTCTAAGGAAATCCAAGGTGAGATGCAATTCTATCAAAACCACCAGCTTTGGAGATAAGCTATTAACCATACAAGACTTAAAATTCCATAGATCCATACTAAAGATCACTTAGTTCCATACCTTGTTTGGAGCTTGGCTTCTCTTCTTCTTCCTTTTCCTCTTACATCTTCCTCTTTACTCTTCCTCTTCTTCTCTCTTTTCTCTTCTCTTGTAGGCCGTGTGTCTCTTGTTTGGGGAGGCAAAGTAGGTTGTTGTCACCACTCCCATTTAATAATTTAACTGTTTTATTTGCCTTTTTTGTCCCTCCATCCTTCCTATTAATTTACGATCGACTTATTTTGTTGCATTTGAGCCCGTAGATCATTGTGGTGTTTAATGAGTCCTGAAACCCTAACTTGGCCATTGAAATGTTTTGATTGGCTCTCATAATAAATATATCCATTATCATATTTATCTCGATTTCTTACTTTTATCTTGCTTTTATACAGATTAAATGTCAATATTCTATAGTCGTCTAAACTTCATTGACCATAAATATTCTAATTAAATCCTTCACATTAGATTCAGGCTAAATCAGAAATCGGTTAAAATCATTAAGGTAAATCACAGGACAATAGCATATTATTATCCAAATTACGTTCAGATTGCCTAGAAATCAAGCGGACTCTGTTCCTCCGTTTCCAGTTTCGTTAGACTCTACTGATTTATTTCGGACATTTGCGTACCATTGATTCCAAAAATTTGACAAGCTCAATTCGATCAGGAAATCACTGTCACTTAAATCTTTTAAATTCTCTTCTAAATATCGAGTTCAAAATCGCAGAAAGCCAGAATTTCTTAAAAGTCCTTTGCAAACCCCTCCATCCCAGGGATATACAAGAAAAATCACCTATTACGAAAATTTTTTGATTTACAATTTTGAAAATTTTCCACTTTATGCCCAAATAGCGTCGGAGCGTTCTAAATTCTAGCTTCATCATGTCTATCATTGGACCTCTAATCAGTTCAAAACTACTATTATAACATTCAATCGAGGTTGGGGAGTTTACAATAAGTATAATTATGTTTGCACACAAGGCCAGGATATTGAATGACAAGACATATATGATGGTGCTTGGCACTCCACGTGTGTTACGGCTTCTATCCGTGGCGGGACATGTACCATCATTCGGTGCATAGGCGCGTGTACATGACCGATGCTTGACACTCTTGCTGTGTTTGAGCACATTACGTGGCGTTACGTCTACTGAACCGATACCCATTACTATCGCCGGGTATATATTGTACGAGTCCTGTTAAATTTCTTTATCTCGATGCTTAAGCGGAATTTTATACGATATTCAGATCTGAATAAGAAATGATAAGGTAAATAGTTGGGACATGAAGGGTACCTAAGGGTATTAAAGAAGAAGTCTAAATCTTCCTCCTATGGGAGATAGAAACAGTCCCCGATAAAAAGCCTGAAATAAAGCATTACAAGTATAGAAATGTATAGGTATATGTCATAAGATATGATAGTATAATAAAGTACATGAAAATATAAGTTAACAAGATATAAGATGTTACCAGGAATGAGTACATGTACACGAATGATAAGCATATATGAATATAAGAATGAGTAAATTCATGCATGATAAAAATATAGGAATATATGCATTATGGAGACATATGAGAACCATAATATGAAGCTACAAATATGAGAACGAATGCAGATTTAAAGTAATGATGGTATATATTATAAGCTTAATCATGAGTAACAATAGTTATTCATGCTTATGAGATATGTACGAGAAAATGTAATAAAGCGGATTGCTGTGTCGACGAGTAGAGGATAGATTGGCATGCCGGTAGGAAAAATAAGTCTGTGACATCTGAGTTGTTACGATATCGAGGCCAGTTTGGGTGGAGTGACATAAGATCCCATTGGATCGGTGACCCCGAAAGTCGCCACTTGCCTGCCAGCCTTCTCAGATGATCAATTGTCTGCGTCCTGATGATAATGGCGCCTCAGGGCCCTAATAAGACCACTATCTGACGGTGGTACATCGCCTCCGAGGCTGATAAGACCAGCACATTTCGTATGGTATGATCTGGCCTTGTAGTGCTAAGTTTAGTTATCCACTTCTTTGGTATTTACGGGCATAGGAAACATAAAGTAAATGAGATTTGAATATGACATGTGAAAAGAGATATGATATGATATGAAGCGTAGTCTTCTTGTATGTGATGATAAGTTAATGTATGAGATTATACGATCAGGCATGATATGAAAATGTATAAGAATGTAAAATGATCCCGAAAAGTTAATATGATATCTGATATGGGGAAACTTGATATCTGATATTGATTACATGATCATCGTTATAAGCTTGATCTATGAAAATAGGAACATAACAAATGGTATATAATATATAATAGCAAGAAAGTAATATATGTATAAGAATATGACTTGGGTAATGCACAAAGATAGGTAACATGAACCATTAGAAAGATAATAGATCAAATGATAAGTACTAGAATAAGAAATATATGATATGAATATATGATAGACATATTCAAATGATCAGAGGGAACATAAGAGAACACACGATAGAAATGCATAGTATAAGAACGATAGATATGAAGTAAAAGATGACAAAGCACGTGAATATAGTAAAGAGATGGAGATATGTCAAAGACAGAGAACATGTGACAAGCAATAGGAATGTAAAGATGATAAGGCATGAAAGTTATATGAATATGTATAGATATATGAAATGCATATGTGTATAAGCTGAAGATGTCACTATCGGCTACTTCGGTCTTACTGCCTTTTATTGCTCCCACTAATAAAGCTTAGCACTGGTGTTCAATCCGCGGTAGGTACGTATGGTAAGACAAGGATAGAGGATGTGACATCCCACATTAGCAGAGTAGGCTGGGCCTGTAGATACAAGTGTTTCACCGATCGTCTTGCGATCTCGATGCTTTGTATTAGAAAAAAATGTACATGTATAAGTAAATGTGACTCAAGATATGATATAGATAAGCGAGGGACACTAATTCCTGGTAGTTCTTTATATATGAAAATGATTTGCTGATACAAAATTACCTGTTTGTATAACCACAGTACAAGTTCACTCCGAAAGAACAGTCAATGAGTCCCAAGATATAGTCTCGCGCCTGATTTCATTCGAATCCTAGCCCTGGCCTGATCGGGAATGAGGGTGTGACAACGCCGCCTGACCGGCTCGGCCGTGGAGGTTTTCGAGGGTCGTGGAACTCGGGCGGAACCCGACCGAGGAGGTCGCGGGACGGCGCAACTTCACGCAAATAAATTTGGTCGACCGAGGGACGGCTACAGTGGAGATCAGGACCGTCGCCACGCCCGATCCCTGTAGTCCGACCCGATTGACGGATCCGAACCGAAGTCCGGGGCGCAATACTATCTAAACTATATATTATACTGTCTATATCCTTTATCGTGATCGACTCTCTTCGACTGCTCTTTCTCGTAGAGCCAGATTGTGACTCGGTGGTATACAAACAATTTCGTAATAACAAAAATCATTTTACATATACAAAGAACTACCACCTGAGCTGTCCATCACAATCTATACACATATACAAGAGTCCCTTTACTTGTACTATTGCAATTTTACTATTACAAAACTTCAGAGATTGCGGAAGCAAAGGCCGGGAGTGAGCACCCTATCTCCGAGCCTACCATGGTTGATGTGGAATGTCTTGTCCTCTATCCTTGTCTTTTTGGTACTCATACCTGATTGAACACCTGGGTGTTTACGCTAGTTGGGAACATAAGCACGACAACTACCAATGACGATCGCCACAAGCCATACATATGCATTATATATATCTCTAAACATATTTCTATAACTTAAATTCCTTATCATCTTATATTCCTATCAGAGATGTCAAACTTTTTCTATTACATGTTCTATATCTTGGTATATCCCCTTACTTATACTTTTTCAGATTCTATTTCTCGAAAGTACTTTACATATTCCTATACTTATCATGTCTCTAGTCTATGTCTTTTTCATCTTTCTGCTCTACGTCTTTTATTGCACTTTTCGTACTATTACGTATATCATATCATTCTATCTTATCACAAATACTTCGTTTATTTCTCATTACTCGTTTATATCGTATACTTGATCTATTTCCATCTTATTTCTTGTATCATGTTCTTGCAAGTTTCTATGCTTTCACGCCTCAGATACTACATAACCTATCTTATACTATCCCGTACGCTTATCTACATTCTTATACTTTTCATCGTTCTTTCATATATGTCTTTAATTCGTTTCTAGTCTTTTTCATGTTGTAAGTCATGTCTCTATTCTATGTCTTTGGCATATGTTATATCTATACTTTCATACATACATATTCATACTTGTACTATCGCTGCTATTATCTCCATATTCTATCTATCATCACTTTGTGCTTTCGTAGATACTCCTCATTACTTTTCTTGTGTCTTACATATCATTTTCATCAGTTATACTCGTGTTTTGTTCTTGTAACTGCTTTATACTTCTTATCGCATAGCAAGTATGCTTCACATATCATATCATATCATATGCTTTTTCATGCATTTCCTTTGTATACTTCTTCTTTTCTTTTATATTCACGTCTCGCAAATACCTTAGGTTTATTTCGTAAATAACCGATTGGGTATCTTTAAAGGTACTATCAATCAGACAAGACAAAGGATCTCTATCTCGTTAATACCCGGGAGGTATCATCACCGCACGAGATGCTGACCTATGTCATATGCCATTTCAGACTGGAAGGTACTATCACCGGGCACGAGACAAGATTTCGCCTATTTGCGGGTGACCCATGGGCCACCCGATCCAAACGGATCTATACTACATCGACCCAAACGCCTCAATATCGCTCTATGAATATGTCAAGAAGAATCATATCTTTCCATGTGCATGCCTATCTATCCCTCTACTGTGTTCTATGCATAAATCACATCTTTATTACATTTTCTCGTACATATCTCATAAGCATGAATAACTATTGTTATCATAATTGCTTATGCAATATATACTATCATTACTTTATTCTGTATTCGTTTCATTTCGTAGTTCTTACATATTACTTCGCTTCATATTTCTCTTATAATACATATATTCATATCTTTTGCTATCATTTAGTTTTGTCTACGTATCATATATGTAATCCTGTCATATATCATGAATGCATCTATAATTGTATTCATATAATCATATAAATATCTTATCTATTCATATTCCTTATATCATTTATGCATTTCTATCATGATTAGCTATTCTGTACTTTCTATATTCCTATCATGTGAGGCTTACTACCACATTTTCATATATGTACTCTATCATTTATGCAAATGTTTCATTCCTACGCTGTCATCTTTACCATTTCTATCGCTCACTATTTATATACCTTCCTATCATGTGTTCCCATCACGTTCTATCTTATTCCTTTGGTTATGTCTATCATATACTCATATCATTTACGTATTCCTATCATTTGTTCTTAGCATGTTCTATCTATTCACTTGAGTATATCTATCATATAATCCTATATTCATATCATATATTCATGTTTTCGACACATCTATAACGGCCATTTTTCATATTTTCCTCGTTTATCATATTACATATGATTTCATATACTTATAAGATATGATGTCTATGAGGATCACACTCATTCATATATTATCATTCCTTTATGAATCTAGTTTACTTAGGAATTGGAATCAATCTAATTGACTCATCCAAATTCAAATTATGTCATTTTCATGTCAACTAGTCATTTTATCGATTTTTCTAGTGACAGTTTGTATTACTCATTTTTCCGGGGTCTTAACTTCATATTTTGACACTATGTCCTTATACTCATTTTAAAGCTAAGGTTAAGGGTTCATTCCAATTGGAATCACCCACCTGAGCACCGGACCTTGGTTACGTCCAAACAACCCGACTTCTATGTTCAACATCAAACAAGAATTTGTTTGCACATGGTCCTACCTTTATGGGATTTTTGGGCCACTTAGATTCATAATTTGACGATGTCTATTTCTATATGGATGGTTTTCCTTGAAGTCTATTTTAATTGGCCACTTGAATCACTCAAATCGGATAAGAAATGAGCAAGTTATGGCCAAAATACGAAAACTGGTCAAAACTGGGAACAGAGCATCAGGTGTACCGGTACACCCCTAAAGTGTACCGGTACACTTTGGCCAAAAACGACCAGAACACAAAGTGTACCGGTACATGTTCAAAGTGTACCAGTACACATCACCCGGGAATGCCCAGAATGTGTCTTTTCTCCCCTTTTTCCATATTTTTGATCCCCAATTCAACTCTATACTTATCTTACACCTCAAAACCATTTCCTGCATCTGTAATCTCTTTTCTATTCAATTCCTCTTTCAATACTTATCTTTACTTCACAAATCTTTCATGAATTTCTCCCAACAACTCTTAATATGGGTTATGGAATCTATACCAAACCAAATATGATGATTAGTTAGGGTTTGCTCTAAACCCTAACTCAATTACTTTCATTTAAACTATGAATACATCCTAAAAGGAAGGATTCTCTAACAATCTTGTGTCATATGGGGTTTTACCAACCTTACTTCCCATAATTTCAAGTACATGAACCTGAAAACCCTGTGTGGTTTGGAACTTATAAACTTTTCTGTAATTCCATACAAAATTCATACGATCCATACCAAGGTTAGTTCCATAGCAAGAACTAAAGTTCCATACCTGCTTGCTTGAACTTCTTTCTTCCTTCTCTTCTTCTTTCTCTTTCCTCTTCCTTCTTCTTCTTTCCTCTTCCTTCTCTCTCTCTCTCATCACTTCCAAGCCCCTCTTTCAAAATGAGACCAATTCTGGGTCTTAAACCCATGTTTGTTAAGGCCATGTTTCGCCAAGACAAAAAACCTTTTTTCTTAAGTTTTCATAATTGCATTTTAGTCCCCCATTTATCTTTTTATCTTTATTCCATCTTTTTCTATCGCTCTAATCTCATCTCTTCATCTTATAACACTTAAGTCCCTCAAGCAGAAATTACATATTTCACTGCTTTATTATTACACTCGGTCCTCATTTTATTTCAAAATCATTTAGCTTTTAATATACCCTAAACAAGTCCAAAAACTACTAGGTTATATTTCGAGGTGTTACAGCCGTATGACTCGGCTTCGGGTGGCTCTGCCAAAAGAGGAGGGTTGCTAACGTCTATCCAAGCTTGGACTTCAACTTCGACCTCCCTAGTGACGAGGAGGCAAAGAAGTCTCTCTCTGCGGACTATTCTGGAGAGACGGATATCCCTGCTGAGGCCCACTCCCCTTCTTCACCTTCTACCCCTTCTTCCGATGTATAATTTTCTGCGTATAGATGAATGTGGCCTTTTCTCCCTGGGCCGCTTCTCCGCCTTTGGGCTCCGCCCTCGCCGGGCCACGCCTCGCTTTTTTCTTTATAGGTCGAGGATCTTCCTCGGGATATGAGGGCTTCCTCGCCGTTAATATATTTCTCCGCTTTAGCGAGCACCGCCAGTCGGGCTTTTAGGTTTTCGAGATGGAAAACATCAAGTCTGACCGCACTCCTAATCCAACATGAATGCTGATTGCGAACTTCTCACTGGATATATCTACCTTTAGAGACTCCGAAACCTCCGGATGACCTCTGTGCTTTCGCGAGCTCCGTCACATGGTTAGCGCATGATAGCTTGGCTTCTCGTATGTCTCTCCTGAACAATGAAGTGGGAGACGAACGCAATGGATAGCTCTCTAAATGAGGAAATTGATGAGGGCGGGAGTCTATCAACCAAGCTGGGTCGGGCCTTTAGTGATAACGAAAGCTCGTGATCGCACGTGGTCTTGATACCATGCAACTCCATTTGCTTTTATGTCGAGATGGTCGACTGAATCTCTCCGTAACATCGAACGCTTCCACTCAGGGCATTCTCGAATTTTGCTGAAGAGGGAAGTGGAGCACCCCTACTGAACTGATTTGGGCCCCGGTTGCACCAAGGTGTCCATGGTGTCGTAAGGCCCTTACTACTTCCTTCACACGATCAGCTCACGGAGGCTCTCAACTCCTCTCGCTCCCATGATTGCCTCCCGCCCCGCTGGCGTCACAGAAGTTCTTCGCCCCGACATGCCCCGGTATCGTCAGCTCTCCTCAGGGGCTAGATGTGGCACGTGCCTCCCGCCTCTACTGACTGCCAGCGGCCTCTGAAAGTGCCGAGATTGTGTCCTCATGAGTGGAATGTTATGCCTTTCTTTCAGTTCCGTCACGCCCCATATTGCCAGATCCGTTTACGAGTTGCTCAACTCTTCCATCGCATTGATTGTGAGGCGGAGTGCCCCTTCGTCCGTGTTGGCCCGCATCGCCTAACGCCACGAGGTCGATCAGTTCGTACGCCCGGGCGTCCCGTGATCTCGATGGATCGGGTGTTGCTCCCGCCAGGTTCCACGGGTTGATACCACGCGAATCGGAAAGGACGCCTTTATTTGTAAAGGAGCCGCTGCTCCTACATACGGCGCTAACCGGGATGATGCCTTTTTTTCAACCTGACTGGCCGGAGCGTGTCAGGTCCCTTGGCCTGACCCGGACCGATACCGGACTTGTGCCTGGATGTACTCTTCCTCGCAAAGAACAAGAACAAGAAGGGCCGCAAGGGCTTACCAGAATCGCCTCCGACGCTCTAAGCGGCTTTCGAGAGAAAAGATAGACCGCCGAGCGAATGCATGGCGCACCTTTCACCGACACTACTCGATATTTATAAATAGTATATTATTCACCGGAGAAAGAAGAAGAATTCTTTCCCATTGGATGTGATATTTCTGCCTTTATCTCCTGATTTTAGTAGTTAGATATTTGGAAAAGAAAGAGCTACTCAGAATTATCCTCCTTCCTTATTGGTGAGATCCATTGATTTGGAGGATACCATTTATCTCAAATTATCCCGTTTTCCTCGATGAGATTTAATTATAAATTTAAAGGATCTCATAGATAAGAAGCTATAGATTATTCTACTTTTCTTATCGCACAAGCTCTCAATATAATTGGCAGGATATGGGCCTTCCTAAATTATCAAAGACTGCCATGTAGCCGATCGGGCCTTCATTTGAATGACACAAGGCCCTGATATCAAGATTTGACGCTACTTAATTTCTGGTTGCGATGGGGGCCTGCTTCCATTTTCAAACTCCTATCGCAAATCTTCCATCAGCGAATTTTCATATAAATCCAATTTTAATTATTGAGTTTTTTACCATGCAGATTCCTAACCAATCTCTAATACCACTTCTTAGGAAGTTAAAAAGAGTAAAAATAAAATGCATGCACACCTTGATACAAGAATAAGAATAAAATAACAACTTTCAACAAAAAAAAAAGAACACTAAATATAATGTGAAAAAACTTTTCAAATAAAAGTAGAAAATATATAGAAAAGCGTTATTGCATGGTAATAGAATTTAGATATAAATATAAATCTTTCCTACTTTCTTTATTGCTGAAAATTAGCCACATTTTTCAAAACACTTTATTTACGCTTTTGACTAATATATGGGCCTAACTAGTTAGATAAATTAAATTAACTCAACAATTATTTTAGTAAGTGGATTACTGGAAGTTGTTACCAAATAGTTTGCATATATTTGACAAGTTTTTATGAAACAAAATTTGAGAATCGAAAGGTTATTTTTAATAAATATATAATGATTTTACTTATTTATTTTTCAAACAATGATCACAAACTATTAAAAATTGAGTTAACTTTAATTTAATTTTTTATTTATTTTTAATTTTCCTCTTTATTTTCTTTAAAGAGTTTTTTCCCGCCCCTCAAATTTTAAGGAAAACATACATAGACTCTGCTATCAATAAAATAATTATTAATTTTGAAATAAAATTTATAATATTCTCAAGAATGTATCAAAAGTGGATTTAGATTTTTGGAAAACTGAAATGTTTTCAAAGAGGTAGTGATATGTCGCTGAAGCAACTGACACATCCCAGCGTTAAAATAAAAAGAGAAATGTTGAGATTCATAATTAGACATGGAAATTAAGAAAGCAATAAATGTAAAGGAAATAACGGTAATCACCGATTATGGCTTCATGATCATGCACGTGGAAAGCTAAAAGGTGAGGGAAATGGGGATGCCAAGTTAAAATCACTACTTGGTAACGGTAATAGATGATACCTTTTTTTTTTTTATATTAACTTTCTAAATCAAATTGTAAAGATTTTACTCAAGAATGACTTAAACAATTTCGACCGTATCATCGAATATATACGTAAGATTTTCGCTTGAAATATCTCCCCGACTTAACCAATAAAGCCCCAAGTTTAAAACCTGTAAATAAAGCTAATACCCTTCACACCCCCTTTTAACTATTATCTGAACAAATATCGTTTCTGATTTTCAGAAATCATTTATTAAAATACACAAATTTTAGAAAAAGATCTCCAACAAATTTTAGTAACCCACAATTTCCACCCCCCAGACGTGAGCATTTCACGCCCACCCATGAGTCTCTTGATAGGCCCATTACGTACCTTATATAATATATATTATATATTATGTAATTCTATATATAATATATATTTTATTAAAAATTTATTATATGTTAAATATATATATAATTTAGAATTTAGTTAACGCATTAAAAACAAAAAAATGATTTTAATTCTTGACTTGCGAAGCTGCTCATACCATCCTGGGTCCAGTATGTTGTATGAAAATCAAAATTTAAAAAATATGCATAATTAAAAAATAAATAAATAAAGAAATGCAAACTGATATCTATAAATAAATAAACTTGCCTTTTGATCTCTCTCTTTATATGGATGCCTCGTCTTCCTAACTGGGGAAGTCCGCTTGCCTTGTGGAAATAATCTCCTTGCAATCCTTCATTTCCTTCCAAGGATTCATCACAGTTGGATTTTGGAAGCCCCAAAAATGCTATATTCGAAGCAAGATCAAGGGTCTGGCACAAAGAGATATCACCCAGAAATGGAAAGGATCTGATCTTTCTTATCTATGGAACCAGCCTCTGTAAGAAAACCTTAAGAAAACCCTTCCCCCGCTTAACCCTTTCTCGTCGCCGTCCAAGAAGCCAAAAACATCCCCGCCGATTTCCTGTTTTTTCACGCCATGGATTCCAAAACCACCGAAACAAAGACCCCTCTAGCCTCCCGATCAAAGATCTCGGAGATCTCCAAAAGTTGCGAGAATCTCAACCCTAATCTGTCCGGTCCAAGCCCTAGTTTGAAGAAAATATCGAATTCTCAGGGTGAGATGGAACCGTTGAGCAGGGATAGGCTGTTGGAAGATGCCAGAAACAGTGGACCTTTATCTGGGTATGGGAGAGTTCCTCATTTAGTTGAGGCTTTTGAGAGACTCCTCAAGGACGAATATGGATCAAAAGAGAACAACAACCAGAGCTGTGTAAAGAACCAGGCTTTTGGAGGTCGTGATCTTTTATTAACTGCAGAGAATCAGGTTTCTTCATCTTGGGATAACAGCTTGCCTGCTTGCTTTTCGGTAAAGTCAGACATTTCAACGCTTGTACCCAGGTAAGTCAGTCCCCTCCCTCTCTGCACTTGTAAATTCTTTTGTTATTTCGAGCTGCACACCTCCTTTTCTTCTCTGTTGATTCATGATAGGATTCAAAATCCAATTTATTCCTCTTTTTCTTCTTCTTCGAGCCATCGTTTCTGAAAAATTCTTTAGCAAAAACTTCCAATTCAAACCCTGAATCACAACTGCCAATTTCAGTGGTTTTTTCAAACAAAACATTCCCCCATATTCCTTGACCAGAAGATTCGATCTCTTGACCTTTTCTATCAACAACATCTTTGAGGTCTCACCGCCATAACCTTTAGAAACAAAATTTCATCCTCATCATCCCATAATTGGCGTATTTTTGATGAGAGGGTTTAGGTTCAGGAATGGCAGAATTGCTTTCAGAAAACCCAGAAACAGAATTAGACTCTTCCCAACTCCTCCTGTCAGCCCTAGACAGCAACATCAAACACATAACCCCTTCTTCGAGTTCTGGCTCACTCAGAGTTAGAGTTGCAGACAAAGAATCATTGAAATTGGAGGAAGAAGAATTTGAAGCAATCTTGTACCTTTGGGATCGCTTCCTCCGGGCGGGGTAGGAAGTCTCCTCATCTTGGGATTGGCAACTACTAGTCTTGGTCTTGGATGCATCGATTGCCCGATCAAACCTTTTAGAATGGCATCTCATATGACCGGAAAGAGCTCTCGATGAACAAAACCCTTTTACATATTCTCTGTAGAGATTTTGTTGCCTTGAATGATGCCTCATGACCAATCAGAGCTCTGGATGAGTTAAACCTTTGCCACATAACAACAACTCTTACAGACATGCTCTATCAGTCCTTCTTGTTCTTCTTTCTTCTTATTGGTCTTGCTTTGGAGCAGTCTTCTGGTTTGAACCCTGAAAGCCTCCATGACTTGGGGTTCTCTCTCAGGCCATAACCAATTGTTTGACCACCGCCATCTTCTCTTCAAAAAACCTATGTCACTTTCAATGGGATTCTTATCACCAGAGCTGATTCGTCACTGGCGTGGCACCTCATATGACCTCCCAAAGATCTTCCACTGATAAACCTCTTTTTGCAGACCTTGCACTCATGCCTCTGTTCTTGAACGATTTCCATCAAATCCGGACAAAAGAAAGATAAAGAAAATAAAAGAAAGCTAAAAAATTTTGGAAAGTGTAGTACTGAATTTTCCATCACTTTCCTAGGAAAACAACAAGAATGTTAGAGAAAGAGGGGAATCTGACATCCACCACGAAGAACATGATTAAGTGATTGTGGATGTTTGAACTTGAAATGTGGAAGCCAATATCCAACTCTTAACCCTTAGAGAGAGAGAGAGAAAGAGGTTCTAATGCCAGTAGAGAGAGAGAGGGAGGAGTTCCCCTCTAAGTCTAGACTAGAGAATCCCTTTTGAGTTCTGGATTGATGCGTGGTTTGGAAGTAGAAAATAAATTCCTACCTGGAAGTAGCAAAGATTTGATATTCAACCAAGCTACACTACTACATACATGGAATTTGAATTCTCCCTCAAGACTCAAGACTCAAGAGTCAAGGCCCTACTCGCACATTTGACTTTTTCTTTTTCCCCTGTTTGCATTTCTTTATTTATTTATGTTTTAATTATGCATATTTTTTTAATTTTGATTTTGATACAACATGCCAATTTAATTGGCTTAAAAGGCAATTTGATCCAAGCTTTATTATGGTCAATACATGATACAAAATCAAGCAAACTCCTACATTAAGATTTCATATCCAATGGGGGGTTTTTTGGATGAGGGTGGATTGAATTTTCAACCTCAAATGCTACTTTAATTTACTTTTAATAAGTAGCTACCATCCAACTTTGAGATTTGGCTTAAGAAGTTAAGGGGTGTGAAGGGACTATTAATTGCATTCCTAGGTTTTGAACTTGAGACCATTGGTTAAGTCAGGAGATATCTCAACCATCTCACATACATATTCGATGATACCATAGATCCATGTTGAAGTCCTTGCAAGAATAAGTACTACAATTTGATTTAGAAAGTGAATATAAAAAAGATAAGTAGGTAATTAATGATTACCGCTACAAGTAGTGATTTTAACTTGGCATCCCATTTCCACCTTTAGCTTTCCATCGCATGATCATGGCTACAACCCATGATTCCCATTCACTCTTTCCATTATTTCTTTCTAATTCCCATGTCTAATTGTAACTCTACCATTTCTCTTTCCTTTTAACACTTTGAGATGTGTCAATTGTCAACGATCGCCTCTCTTACCTGCTTGAAAATCTTTGTTCAAGTTTTTCTTTGGAAATCTTAATCCACTTTTGATACATTCTTGAGAATATTTGGCAAATTTTATTTCAAAATTAATAATATTTTATTTTGATAAGGCAAGTCTATGTATGATTTCCTTAAATTTGAGGGGGGAGGGAAAATCAAAAGAAACAGAGAGGGAAAGTAAAATAAAATAAAATAAAATTAAAGCACTAATTTTTAATAGTTTGTGATCATTGTTTGAAAATAATAAGTAAAATCATTATATATTTATTTTAAAAAAGGGAATAACTCATCTCTCAAAATTTTCTTTTATAAAAAACTTGTCAAATATATGCAAACTATTTGGTAACAACTTCCAAACAAATCTACTTGCTAAAATGGTGTTGCCACTGACTTTATCCAACTAGTTGAGCTCATATATTAGTCCAAAAGAAAATAAAGTGTTCTAAAAAAATGTAGCTAATTTTAGCAATAAAGCAAAGTAGGGAAGATTATATTTATATCTAAATTCTATTACCATGGAATAAGGCTTTTCTATATATTTTCTACTTTATTTGTTTTTTTCACATTATATTTAGTGCCTTTTTTTTTTTTTGTTGAAAGTTGTTATTTTATTCTTATTCTTGGTACATCAAGGTGTGCATGTATTTTATTTTTACTTTTTAACTTCCTAACAAGTGGTATTAGATTGCTGTGAACTGGTTCTTGATAAGGATAGAATGGAAGTAACCTTCATGGTAAAAAAACTCAATAATTCAAATTGGATTTATATGCAAATCCATGATGGAAGCTTTTCTTACCATTAAAAATTTGCAAGATGCTTTAAAGGGTGAAGAAGTTAGACATAATGGCTTAATTTGGAATTGTATAAGATGAATAAAAGCCAATTGCCTATATTAGGCAAATGAATTAATACATTCTCACGCTACCACATGGCAATTGAAACAAATTTAGCAATACTTCTAAGAAATTATAGATAGGTTTAAATAAAAACAAATAGGAATAAAAATTCTTGTCAAAGAGTCGATGAACATGTTAAAGAGGAAGAAGATTAAATGGATAGATTAACTAATGCTTTTATGACTATTGTTAATTAGTTAACTATTATGAAAATGGTCATGGATGGCGAGATACTACTTTCTATTTCTTTCCAATAATTTGGGAAACTTTTGTTGTGACTATTAGTAACTTTGTTTCAAATGGTGCATTATCTATGGAGGTTGTAAAAAAACTTGATTAACGAAGAGACTAGAAAAAGCTTATGAGACAAAATATGCACAAGTCCTTATCACAAAAAAGTAGAAGAAACATGAATAGAGGATCGATAGATCCTAACAAGTTGGAGGGAAGGTCTTGCTCCATAAACGTAAATCATGCTTCATAATTAGAAAAAAATAAGATGACAAGAATATGACGAAATTATGAAGTTTTAGTGTTTTAATACGAGGTTGCATATAGATTATCAAGTAATCATGAATTGTAGATATTGTAACCTCCTACTCATGTTACCTCTCACTCTAGAGTTGTTTTCTAATTATAGAGTTGAAGACTTCACACACTAACATGAAAAACTCTAGTTACTCCAAGTGATACGATAGAGACGAGTGATGTTTTTATTACCATCAATATGATGTTTTAAGTCATATTAGAGATTTGGCGCGTTAATTTAATTCCATGATTAGCTCTGCAAGGCGGCCTGGCGGGTACACCTTACTTGGTCATGAATGAAAATCTTAACGAAATAAAATCAAAATTGAAGGAATGCACTTTCCATAAACTCTAAAAAAAAAGGAGGAAAATTCTTTCAACCTTTTTTTTTCTTCTTTGCTTAATAATTTTTTATACCTCTTCTTATGTGTATCCAAAAGTGTAAGAAATCATTTTAATATCTTTCCTTTAGGCAATCGACATAACCTTTAAAGTTAAAAATAAGTTCAAGTATGTAATCAACCTTAAATGTGCAGAGGGGTTCATCCTTCATGCAACCTAACCTAAACTAGCTTGTTTGGGGACACGGTTGTTAAAAGTAGTTTCTTGACAATTTTTTTTTTCTTTTCTTTGAAATTTGTTCAGGAATCATGTTTTTTCCCAAAATAAACTCCTGTAATAACAAGATGTTTCCACTATTTTATCTCAGCAAAACATGATAAAGAAAACACTTTTGATACTACAGAAAAGATTTTTTTATCAAAATATGCTTTTTGTAAACCTATTTCAAAAACTTGGTAAATAAACCTCAAAATATAAAAAGAGAAGTAGAGCTGGATAATTAAACATAAATAGAGAAATAAAGAAAATGCAAACTGGTCTCTGGTGTGTGTCTTAATATCGAAACCTATATAGCAATGAATCAATATATGTGGAGTGAAAAGGTAACTTACCTTTGGTCTTCTATATGCTCTGCCTTCTGCCTTCCTGGGGAAGTCCTTGCCTACAAGGAAATAATCTTCATTTCCTTCCAAGGATCCTTGTTTATATAGCGTCGATTGGTTTTATTTATTCCTTTGTTTTGAAGCTTTAGCATTTCAAGCAGCACTTCTAGCGGAGGCAAAAGGAGCCTAAGAAATGTAAGAATTTTGTTATTGTAACTCAATTTCTGTTTATACTCATTTGTTTCCATTCTTTATTACTAATCTTCATCATAATGTAACATTTGACACTTCGTGAAATAACCAAAGGCATGAAAGCATTATGATATGGATGACTTTTTTCTCTCTACTCGCATCTTTTACAAGGGTTAAAGAAGCAGTGGTCTGCTTGTTGTTTTTGCTAATGAATTTTATGGTTCTTAATTGATTGAACTTGTACTTGCATGGATTTGTTACTGAATCCTAGATACTTTGCCAAAGGCCATTCAACCCGGGAACGTAGGTTATTATCATTTAAAAAATGAATTGGGAAAGTTCTCTCATTTCACTTTTACTTAGGCAATTTAATTTCATTGCAGGAAAGGGGATACTTGAAGGAGGAGGAAGAACTTATGAACAAGAAACAAAAATTGGTGGGGGAGGAGGAGAAGCCATGGACAACCGATGAACCAAAGGTGGTGGTCATTTTGTAACAGCAAAGCTCCTTGAATTGTTGGAACATGAGTTAAAAAATAAAATAAAACTTATAGATGGCATTTTGATTTAGACATTTCAATGCTCTAGAAATCATTTACAAGTGGGGCTCCTCTTTGGTATTTCAGTGCTTGATAAAACCTCCTCTGAAAGAGAACACCAAATCGATTGACTTTGAAACCCACAATGGATATCCGGCGTTGGAGCTGCCTTGGCTTATTCACTGTGCATGTTTTTTTTTTTTGTAATAACGGAGCATAGTTTTGAATAAAAATATCTCTCTTTTGTTCTTTTTCTTATTTCTGTATATTTGTGTGCTCTATTAGGTAGCAGAAGAGTGAGTTTGATCAAGCAATACAAGATGGAAAGAGAGACAAATGTATGTATACATGGTTCTTTTAGTTCAATAACTCGAATTATTGTTGTATGTTTTTCCAATTAAAGTACACTTCACAAGGAGATCTTGCGTGAACGCTTGCATTAATACATAAGTTGGTTTTTTCATTCTGCAAAAATGGAAGAAGAGGAAGAAATCAAGAGAATGAGAAAGGAGCTGACCCCAAGGCACAACCTAGTTTATTTGATAGGACCTTTGTTCCTCGGAGGTAGCGCTACTCTCAACCCAAACATTTTCAGATTTTAGCTTATAGTGATAAAAACGATTCAAGAAGTATTTTCGTTTGTTTACTTGTTTTTGGTTGCTTTTTCGGGTGCATTTATATAGGTCGTGAAGCAACTATCAAAGGCTAATGAGAACCAAGGTCTGGGCTGAGACGGGAGTCTGGATCGGGTCCAAAGAATTCAAGCACGCTCTAGCCTGGCCCTGAAGGAAAACATCATCAACACCGAAGCTTTTCTAAGTAGAAAATTAGGTACTTTTTATTTATGTTTTTTAAAAACTGTTTTATGTTTTCCTAAAAATAGGAGATAAAAGACATAAAAGAACACTGTTTAGTTCCTAGTGTTTTACTATGCATAAAACACTAAATAGCGTTATATATTTTCAAAAACTGTTCTCAATAACAATTTTCAAAAATTTGTATTCATAATGCTAATGAATTTCCTGAGTGTTGAGAAATGGTGTGGGGATTGGAGTGATTTTAAGATATTCTGACTGTAGACTTAGTAGCAAAGTTGGAGTAGAAAGTGAATAAATTTTTAAGGAGGGTTGTGGGTTGATTGATGACTCTCCAGAAATCAAAAGATAGGAAGGCTGAAGGTGGTTGTTTAGTCACCTACCTATTATCTCGCTTACTTCTTCATGCTATTTTGGTCTTTTACTTTATTTTTCTTGGTGATTAGTTAGGAAAATTGTTGCTGTTGATCTGTATGAATGTATATATATGCATGCATTTATTAATACATACTGTAACAGACATGCATTTAATGTCTGATCTGAAATCTCGAATTTGAGGCTTTGAGATAACAAATTTTCTTGAGGTGGTTTGATGCTTCTTTGTTGATTAATATAAGCTGAGCCCATTTTCTTTGTTGTGTTGCTATGATTGAATTTCCTGAGTGTTGAGAAATGGTGTGGGGATTAGGTAATTTTTAGATATTCTATTTGTAGACTTAGTAGCAAGTTGGAGTAGAAAGTGAATAAATTTTTAAGGAGGGTTGTGGGTTGATTGATGACTCTCCAGAAATCAAAAGATAGGAAGGCTGAAGGTGGTTGGGAGCTAGTCACCTACCTACTATCTCACTTCTTCATGCTATTTTGGTGCTGCTTTATTTTCTTGGTAGTTAGTAGGGGAAAATTGTTGCTGTTGATACCGTAACATACATATATATATGCATGCATTTATTGAATTCTTTGTTTGGTCCTGACATAATCTTCTTATGGCAGAGATGGAGGGGACTGACTTACCTGGCTACAAGCGTTGTTAGAGTTAGAGGCAGAGCTATTTTTCAATGACTGACTTTACCCAAAAGCAAGCAAGCAAGCAAGCGTTATTTGAAGGAATGCACTTTCCCATAAACTCTCCTCACCTTATAATCAATTGAGTTCTTGATCTGTTTTAAATTCATAATTTGTAGAGGTTCGTTTTACTCCGTTGATCTATGCCATGATTTTTTTTCCTTGTTTTTTTTTGGATGAGAATCTATGCAAGAAATTGTAGTATGGAATTATTGGATTTCTAGAAGCCTTTCCTTTCTTCATCAGAATATTTTCATCGAGAAATTAAATTTTCAAGTGTTGCGGAGATCCATTTATTTTTCTTCTCATATAGACCGTCAGCCTCGCTTATATAATGTGGAAGACAGTGTGTTAGGAAACCAACTCGTAAGAAAGCTGAAGTTTCGCAGGTTACTTGTTTCTGTTATGCAGTTTTTGAATGTTTCACCTCTAACATTAACTGCATAGATTCACATCATGCATACACCAAATGTTAATTGTTATTGATGAAATTAAAAGCATTAACATGGTTTCCATATCAATATGTTATTTTGTTTTCTATATCATTTTTAATGTTAGATACTGCAGGATATGTGCAAGTCTTAGTCACCTGGAAATGATATTTAAATTTTTGACTATCTTTTTTATTGATGGTGTTTAGAGTTTAACTGTTCAACTCTGTGTGTAACTATATCTACAGCAGTGGGGATGTTGCATGGAAGGAAGGGTAATTTCTGCTAGTGGCATAATTATTCTGGTTTGGCCGATTGGACAAAACAATAATTTGGCACTGTGTGAAAAATTACCTGGATTAAGTGATTTCAAGTGCTCATTTGCTTTAAT
The DNA here is from genome assembly GCA_016808115.1 of Tetrastigma voinierianum. Classification (NCBI taxonomy): domain Eukaryota; kingdom Viridiplantae; phylum Streptophyta; class Magnoliopsida; order Vitales; family Vitaceae; genus Tetrastigma; species Tetrastigma voinierianum. Next base: position 2,937 of record JAEQBH010005262.1, on the reverse strand, counting down.
GGATTTGATAAATAGGGTCAGCCAAATAGGTTTTTACTAATATTTCTATCTGTGGAACTTTTGATATGTAATTCTATCAATGTTTTATTATGAAAAAAAAAGAGTCATAAAAGGCAGAGGGAAGTAAAGCAATAAATCCTTGGTTAGTATAAGGAAATGTTTCATAACATAAACCATTCATGTCATAAGCAAGCAAGGGGACTGATTTTTTTCTTACTTCACACTTCACTCACCACCCTTACTTGGTCATGAATGAATGAAAAATCTTACTGAAATCAAATCAAAATTTGAAGGAATGCACTTTCCATAAACTCTCCTCACCTTTATTTCAGGAAAAAAAAAAAGGAAAATCTTTCAATCTTTTCTCTTTTATTTATATTTTCACCTATTCTTTCAGTAATAATAAAATAAGAAATTATTTTAATCTCTTCTTTTAGGAACTGACATAACCTTTAAAGTTAAAAAAAGTTCAAGTATGAAATCAACCTTAGATGAGCTGATGGTTTCATCCTTCATGCAACCTAACCTAAACTAGGTTGTTTGGAGACACGGTTGTTAAAAGTAGTTTCTTGACAATTTCTTTTCTTTTCTTTGAAATTTGTTCAGGAAAAATGTGTTTTAGAATAAAATTCTTAAAAATAAGATTATTTATTTTACTTGTTAAAATATTTATAGAAGAAATATGAAAAATAATTCTTTAGGGATAACACAGTGTTCCATCTTAGGGTGGTGCCATACAGAGATTCCAGGTTACTGAAGTAAAAGCAACCATGATCAAGCTAAAATATGTGGCTACAAGCACTTAACACAGAAGTAAAGGTGACATCGTCTGGCATAGCTTCTTTAAACATCTGAGAGCATATCAGTGCAGTTCCTAATCCATGCATTGCTGAACCACTAAGCATAGCATTCCAGCTACCATTCCTTTCAGGCATCTTCTTAAAGAATTTATAAGCAACATGTATTCTACCACATTTGGCATACATATCAACCAATGCTGTCCCCACCATGATATTCAGCTCCTTCTCTTTTCTCTTCAAAGCATAGGCATGTACCCACTTGCCCATCATCAAGTCCCCGGACTGTGAACAAGCGGTTAGAATTGAACATAAGCTAACATAATTCAACTCCATTCCCAACTCACATATCATTTCTCGGGCAAGGGAAAAACTTTCCTGGGAAAATCCACCATCCACATATCCTGTAATCACAACTTCATTTCCTCTCAGACGCTTAATCAACCTGCTCTCCATTCTTTACCCTCAATCTAGCTACACCATCAGAATCAGTCCATGACACAACCTCCGTCCCTTCATTTCATCGAAAACGGACTTGCCTCTCTATGCGTCACATTTGGAATACATATCCATACCTGCATTACAAGCTTTCAAGAAACACCACCATAACCCATTTTTCACCCATACACCCATGTCCTGCAAACCAACCGCCGATCTCCCAACCGAGAACAATAACCTCTACGTAGTGACCAGTCATAGTGGGCTTCACCCCACATCTTGCATTCCTTCAGACATAAGAAGAGCCTCATCAGACATTGCTTGGCGCACCAGGCAGCCATAAGGGTGAACCGATACAGTGTCTTTGCCGGTGAAATTTCATCAGACACCTGCGCGTGCACCGTGTGCAGCTACTGGGATGCGTAGAACCGGAGAAGGGCATTGTGGAGGAAGGTCGCCGGAGCTCCGGCTACGCCGGTGGTGATGATGGTGGCGTGGAGCCTTTCGCCGATGTCGAGAGAGGACTCTCTAACCCATGAGCGTAGGAGGAACCGACCTCGTTGATCGACCATTTCATGTATTATATATATCCGTTGTTGATGGAGAATTTCAAATGAGTTTAGAATATATAACCATACCGGTACGGGATAATCAAAACGACGTCGGTTGGGTATAATGGTCTTGACCTTATATTGGTTGGGCTAAAGTGTATAAGCCTTTATGTAAAATTTCTCCTTAATACCACTATGATTTACAAATGTATAAACCAGGGACCGCTCCGCCTTTATCTCTCTTTATTTAAATGGTAATATTTTAACATAAAATGAATATGGTAAGTAGCGAATGTATAGGCACGAGCCTTTAATTTTGATGTCTTGTTACATTTACCCTCTTTTTAGGGTCATTGTAGCTACTATAGACTTGCAAAGGTAGAGCATTGTCATTTATACCTTAATGGTTTCTTTTGGCTATATGGTTCATCACGAGAAAGATTGAGCTTCTAGGAATAATGAATTTATTAATACACAAATGTATAATTCCCTAGGAATTTCTATTGCGCTTATATTCGTCGTTGTAGGAATTGGGTTGAAACTTTTGAAGTATTTTCAAATTAAAGAACTCTTGGCATTTACTAAGAAGTGTAGTTCGTTTGATAAGTTCCTACTTCTCTATCTTTGAGATATTTGGATATTTCAAAACCCTGTGAACGTGCACAAGAGAAATAATTACCCCATTCGAACCAAGACATTAACTTTTACTCGTTCAAATATCAATTAAGGTGAAATGGTTTATTAATTGTGAGAGCTTCATAATCAAAGTTTCTTTTAATGTGCCATGAGTGGATTTGTCACTTCAACCTCATTTTATAGTTTCTACGTGCGAGGTTCTCCCTGTGTGTCATAAGTAGTTTTTTTTTTTTAAAGTTCAAATATTTTAATTTCAATGATGTAGTAAAATTGTCTTGGGTGCAGATCGACCGGACCTCCTTTCCCATGCCTTACCTTTTGAGTTGAGTGCTTTAACACATGGCTAGACATAATATGCATGTGTCATAAGTAATTCTATCCTTCAAAAGTCGGAGCTTCTTATGTCATCAGGATAAGTAACCTAAACTCCTTAACATCAATTATCTTCACCATAAATTCTTTAAATACTCACTAAACCATGATAAAAAAACTTTAAAATAAGAAAAAATTATCAA
>JAEQBH010005261.1:0-186560 GCA_016808115.1 Tetrastigma voinierianum | reverse complement strand
GAGAAGAGAAATACAAAGACACGAAGCCACGACATTCTAGGCCGCTCTGCATCATGTTCCGCTCCGTGATGTCACCATACCTCAAAATTAAATCTCTTATGCCTTTTATACTCTGATGAAGGAATACAAAACGTCAGCGATAAAACGCAACGCAGCGATGCTGGAACATCGCCACATTCCAACGCCGACGCTGAGCCACTCTTTGGTTTTCGACTTTGTCGCCAAATGTCATTTATCGCTAGTAACGCCGCTGACGCTGAACATCATGATGTTGGCACTAGGTCTTTACTTCTTCTTCTTCATATCTCCACAACGCTTCCGAAAACCACCATATTCACTTGTAATGCACAAAAGACCCAAACTTCAAATATATGGCAATAATGCACTTATTAATATATAAAGTAGAACTTAAATGAAGTAAAGACGCGGGTATGACATGAGTGTTTTGGACACTCATCATACCCCCAAACTTAGCTTCTTGCTTTTCCCCAAGCAAGAAACAAAATCTAAACTAGACACATAAGAAAATAACATACTAAAACTAAACGACATGAATGTGATGCACATGTTGCCAAAAAGAAGGATCAAAATGAACCGAACTCACAAATCTTGCCCTTTGTCTCCAAGTTCAGAGGATCCTTAAGGTTGTTTGACTTTCGAAAGAATTCAACTGAACATGGTTCGGTTGACAAGTGATTCAACCACCTAGGTTTTCAATGGCCTTTCCTAAGAAGTCTATGTGTGCATTCGATGCATGATCTCTAGTATATAACTTGGTTCTGCACACCCAAACTTAAATTCAACTTGCTTATTTAGAGAGTCTAACTACGAAAGGATAAGAACTGTACCATTTTATTCAAAATCCAACCTACCTACTCATGAAAGAAAGTCAACAGTGCCTGTAAGCCTAGAATAGTGTTCCTTAAGCAATGAGGATTCACTGGGTGGCTCCCCACCAGCTTGGTTAAGGGCACGCATTCCGCCCCTCGAACTTCACCCTAACACTCAACTAAAACCTAAGGGCCCTAGGCTATGTGAAACTTTCATCCTTCATTCCATGTAACTGACAAGAATTCACTGGCTCCCACTGGGGCTGTTTCGCCACAGCTTTGAAAGCCCCTGACTCGTGCTCCTATTTCCACTTCAATAGATCCCACTCTATTCTATTCACTCTTCTTTTATCTTGCTTTTTTCTTCTTTCTCCTATTCTATATATATATATATATATATGTACAAGCATATATATATATATATATATATATATATATATATATATATATATATATATATATATATTTAGCTGAGGCTCGATGGCAATCCTCTTTTTCTAAGGTGTCCCATCACTTAGGTGTTTAGAAACCCCCAAGGTTCGTTGAATGTTAGTAAGCCGGGTCCGAAGCCTAGGCATACCCTTGGAGATCACATGTGTGTGGGTGTGGTAGACTAATCGGGAGTTGGTTTCTTGAACACCAAGGAGGTGACTCACTATGTCACCCCTACCTATCCAAAAATGTAATTCCCGAGCATCTAACAACCTAAGGATCCTTTGTTGTGACTTATACTATGTTTTTCTAAAATATTTGAAGAGGTCAAAAAGATCCTTGATTAGCAAGCATGGCATCACTCACACATACTGCCTAACATAACCCTAAAACATGAACAAAACTCTAGACATCCTAACACACATAAACCGGGAATGAAAACTATAAAAATACAAACCTTAAACATAAACAAAATATGCAAAGAAGAGTTCTAGACAATTAAAGCACATGATGCCAACCGAATCACCCACACCCCCAAATAAAATGACAATGTCCTCAATGTCAAGAAAATAGAAGAAGGGTGTCGGAAACTCCCCTATCGATCCAAGGGATCACGGAGGTGGCGGTGGTGGCATATAGAAAGCGAGAAGCAGTGCTAGCTGTTGTTAGATGGCCTCTTGATTGCATAAGAGAACTGCCTAGTTACGTAGAACCATAGCCATGTCTCCGCCCTAGAGCGCATCCATGTCCCGGCGCTCATGGTGACTGTGCTCCGGTCTCATTCCAAGACACATCAAATCGAAAGCGTTGAGGTCCCGCACCCGGGTCCTGCGTAGTAGAAGGATCGACACTCTCTCTAAGCACCTACTAGGATCCAAAATCTAGACTGGTACTCTCTAAGCTCATCCTCATCAGAGGGCTCATTGCTCGAGTGGTATACCTTCTCTGGCCTTGGTACATCCGATTTGTCTTTCTTAACCATGATCACCTTGATCGGGTGTATCCAAGCCTCATTATCCTCTAAGGGCACCCCGGCTTGCTTGCATAGGCCGTAGATAAGGAAGGGGTGCCATAGGTTCATCTTCGCATCTTTTTTATAAAGGATTGCATCCTCTATAACCTACCCGACATCAAATGGAATGTCCTAGATAATGGCATAGTTAAGCAGGGCCCTCTTGGCCGTCACTTCACACACATTAGTCATCGGAATGAGACGCGATGTGATGAAGTGATGCCATACCTTAGGAATGTAGGCCAAAAATGTTTAGCCTCACACGACGTGCCCTTCACTATTAAGTATCCACTCACTGCGGCCCGCTGTCAACATCCTAAGGACCTCGAGATAGTTGGGACTCTCATGGAGCCTATCATAGGCCTCAGGGTTAACCGGTTCTAAGTTATAGTAGTGATTGATAGACTTTGCACTGAATTCTACCAACACTCAGCGCACTCGAACCTTTTTAGTATGCTGATGCAAGATCGCATGTAACTCTCGCAGACCACACTTCAGGGCAACTAGGCTCAAGCAGCAAAGTGCCCACCATCCCTTGATCGAAATGGTTTCACTAAAGAAATCATCGGGTGGTGAAACCCTTCTCCTCGATGAAGGACTTATTCTCGAGATGACGCCGACCCTACCGCGCCTCATTGACAAATTTTTCATGATCGTAACCACGAAATTTTCTGTCTGCTTCTTTTCAGTCTAGCTTTTGTCTTTTCAAGACATGCTAGGACCCTAGGGTGGTTGAGATGGGAATTGGTGCCCTAGGCTTTGAACAATCCTAAACAAGAACCTAGACTCCTAATGTGCCTCCACCCGCCCCGTCTCTAAACAATGGTGAAAATTCCCACTTAGTCAATTTTTCGAACACTTGGTGGGCAGTAGTGGGCATATTGGTCTTTGGCTTGAAATTGTTGGTCCTACAAACTCAACTAACTAACTTACACGCTTCACAACTCAAATGAAACAAAAAGTCTCTCAAAACTCTTAGGAATCACCTCGACTCAACCGACTATAAGGTTTACGTCAATTTCAGTTTATCGATGAACAATGGAGGAACCTTAGATTTTTAGGATCAAAGGTGAGGCTTAGGCTAATAGTTGTCCTCGAAATGCACTAGGAAGATTGAAGAGGTCGGATGGATGAATCGCAAGTCCAAGATAATGTAGTTAGGGTTTTCCCAAGAGTCGGGTTCGGAAGTGAGAAACAATGCGCGCTCAAGTTCATAAACACAGGGCAATGTCGCGACGTTCGGGCTAACGTCGTGACGTTCCAAAGAGTTAAATTGCCAACATCGCGACATTGAGATCCAACGTGACGACGTTCCCGAGAGCCACTTAAGCCAACGTCGCGACGTTGAAATCCAACGTCGCGACAATGTCGCGACATTCCCCGAGCATAATCGTCCATCGCGACGCTGGAGGCCAACGTCAGGATGTGACGTGAGGCTTGCCTTTGAATTCTTCTAACGTTGCAACGTTTGAGTCCGGGGCTTCAACGAGATAATATAAAGAAGGTCAATTTAAATTTTTTTTTACAAAATTTTTTAAGTCTAAGAAAACTCCCTAAATGAAGCTCCAACCCTTCACTTCGGAATGAGTTTCTAACTACCTCTCATTGTCAGTTTCTATCTCGACCAAAACAAACCAACATTTTTGATTAGGCTTTATGTGCTCTAAGAAAATGTGTGCTTTTAAGAGAAAGAAACAGAAAAATATGCAAAACCAAAACACTCAAAACTACACTACGAAAGAAAACATCAAAGGTCATCGCTTCTCCCAAGTAGCGCGCTTTGTTTAATGTCGCAGCTCTACTTCCTGAATCTCACGTTCCCGAGATCATTACTGGATTGCACAAACTCCCTACGACACTCATATCGGTGTGCTCAAACGTATGTCCCTCCTTGTTGCATGAACTCGCCTCAAAGTACAGCTTCAATCGTCAGGCGTTAACTTAAAGGTCTTTCTCCTGGTGCATAATTTCCACTCCTCCATACGGAAAACCCGAAATACAAAGAATGGTCCCGACTACCTTGCCTTTAATTTCCCGAAAAGTTTGAGTCAGAGTTAAATAGGATAGAGCCGCTGACCCAGCCAAACTCTTTCCTCGCATTATGCTTATCGTACAAGCTGGCTTTTCTTTATATCTTCGGATTCTCGTATCGCCTCCATTGCGAACTCCTCTAATTCACTGAAGCAATATAGCGCTTCTTCGCCATCTTACTAGCCATATTCACTCATGCCTAGTTGCTCAAAGATGCTTCTTATGTTCCAATTCCATTAGTAAGCGACACGCTTTCCCAAACACTAGCCTGAATGGTGACATTCTCAATGGTGTCTTTAATGATGTTCTATATGCCTAGAAATCATCATCTATCTTTTTCGCCCAATCTTTCTTCGAGCTATTGACCGTTTTCTCTAAGATAGATTTGATTTCTCTGTTCGACACTTCTGCTTGGACATTAGTCTGTGGGTAGTATGCAAGTGAAGTCCGATGTCGAACACCATATTTCCTCAACACGTTATCAATGAGTTTGTTACAGAAATGTGTTCCCTGATCTGTGATCAATGCCCTTGGAGTTCCGAATCGGGTGAATATATGACCGTGGAGAAAGCTTGCTACCACTTTGGCATCATTAGTTCGGGTAGGTATGGCCTCCACCCATTTAGAACGAATTAATGACTATTAGAGAATATAGGTTAATGAAAGATGAAGGAAAAGGACCCATAAAATCCATCCCTTGATATCAAACAACTTCTACTTAAAATGGGTTGTAAAGGCTACCATCTTGTTTTGATATGCTTCCCATTCTTGCAATTTGTCACAGTGACACAAACCGGTGTATCCTCAATAAGGCTAATAACCTGGACAAGTATTTTAATCGGCCCTTTTTCCTCCAAAGTGCCCCCCACATGCTAGAGCATGACAATGATTTAGGATACTTTCCATTTGCTCATTCAACCCATCTTTATCACCGACGGGCATAATGCTTATACAGATGGCTCCTCCCCAAATAGAGTGTTTCCACTGTGCGGTAATCTCTTCTTCTCGCTAATAACTAAATTTCCGGGTGGAGCACTCTTGCCACCAAGTAGTTCACAAAATCAGCAAACCAAATTACTAGCTCTTTGTCTTCAATTGCCAAGAGTTATTCATCAGGGAAATCATCGTTGATCTGAATTTCTTCACTCGGCCCTTCCAATCGTGAAAGATGGTCGACTACTAGATTTTCAGTTCCTTTCTTATCTTTAATTTCTAGGTCGAACTCTTGGAGTAGTAACACCCACCTTATCAATCTCGGTTTCGCATCCTTCTTAGTCATCTGGTACTTTATGGCTGAATGGTTAGTGTGCACTATTACCCGGTTACCAATCAAGTACGGTCAAAACTTTTCAAACGCAAACACAATAGCCAAAAGTTCCTTTTTAGTTCTTGCATAGTTGAGTTACGCATCATTCAATGTCCGGCTCGCAAAATAGATGACCTGAAATGTTCTTTCCTTTTTTTGCCCTAGTATTGCCCCTATTGCGTAGTCACTCGCATCATACATTAGTTTAAAAGGAAGATTTTAGTCCGGTGCTACTATAATAGGTGTTGATACCAATTTCTCTTTGAGAAACAAGAATGCTTTCAGACACTGATCATCAAACCGAAAGGGTGCTCCTTTAACAAGCAGATTCGACAAGGGCTTAGCTATTTTGGAGAAATCCTTTATGAATCTCATATAGAATCCTACATGACCTAGAAAGCTTCTTATTCCTTTCACTAAAGATGGGGGCAGTAGCTTTTCTATTGTTTCAATCTTGGCTTTATCTACCTCGATTCCTCTTTCTAATATCCGGTGCCCCAGTACAATGCCTTCCTTCACCATGAAGTGACACTTTTCCTAATTCAGCATAAGGTTAGTTTCCTCACATCTTGTCAGTGCCTATCTCAGGTTCTCCAGGCAATTATGAAAGGATTTCCCTAGGATATAGAAATCATTCATGAACACCTCAATTGTTCTCTCGACCATGTTTGAGAATATGGTCATCATGCAGTGTTGAACGTGCCCGATACATAGCCTAAAGGGCATTTGCCTAAAAGCAAACGTACCATACGGGCACGTAAATGTTGTTTTCTCTTAGTCCTCTGGTGATATAGTGATCTGATTATAACCCGAATAACCATCTAAGAAACAGTAATACTCATGCCCTACCAGTCGGTCTACCATTTGATCTAGGAACGGAAGTAGGAAATGATCCTTTCTGGTTGCCTTATTTAATTTCTGGTAGTCTATGCAGATTCTCCACCCTATAACTATTCGAAGGCAAGAAGGCCATTCTCAAATCTATTACTACGGTCCCTCCCTTGTGGATAACCCGTATTGGGCTTACCCACAAACTATCCGAGATGGGGCTGGATTCACTCCTACATCTAACCACTCAACACCTTCTTTTCTCATACCACTTCCTTCATTGCTCCAAGTTGAGTCTCCTCCAGCCTTCCCATCGGCTCAGGCTCATCCTCTAATGTGATTCGTGCATACACGGAGGTGAATCCTTTCAAACCGGCCTAGAGACCAATCTGACAGCATCCTTGTGATCTCGGGGGCTAATTTTAAAATCTTCTCTTCTTCCACTTCTGTCAAAGATGCCGATATGATGACTAGTAGGGTTGAGGATTCCCCTAGGTAAGCATACGTCAAGTGACTAGGGAGTGGCTTTTTCTCCAACAGTGGTGGTCGCTCAACCGAAGGCACTGAAGTCTAAGTGTTCTCTCCCAACGGCTCTGAAGTCTAAGTGTTCTCTCCCAACGGCTCATAATACTTCCTCCTGTTCGGCTAGAAGGATCCATCCACTTCACATACTCTTCGGCCTCTTCACTGATTAGTACCCAAAAAATGCTATTTTGAACCCTATTTATTATAGGTTTTGAGTGCTTTTTGTATACTAATCATTCTAATTAACCCAATTTACACATTAAGGTCCCTGTGATTCTACTGATCGCATTTTGTGGCAATTTTTGTAGTTTTTGCGAGCTAATCATGCCAACATTATTGAGTCGATCCAAACATGAAGAATTCGAAACAACTCAATATAATAGAGATCGTAGACCAGAGAAAAGAAGAGCGTAAAATAAGAAATAAGAAAAGAAGAGGATGTCGAAGCAAGCTATGGATGCGTAGGAACAAGACAAGTAGGATGCAGTGGAATGCACTTCGTTTATACGCCTTTTCGCTAGCATAGCTGAAGATTGCAGTATAGTTTAATTGCAATTTCGCTATATGTTTTCGCTGGTTAGCGAAATTTCGCTAGCTTAGCGAAAATAACCTGGTGCATAGCTTAAAATTTTAATTTCGTTATACCTATTCGCTTATGCTAGCGAAATTCAATCGCGATAAATAAAATCACCCCCCCGTGTTTTGGTTCCAAACGAATTCTGCTTTTGTATTTTTACCATTTTGTCCCTATCAGAATTCAAGTATTTTAGGTATTTTTGGTATTTCACACATTTTCATATATAAGCCAACTTATAGCTTTTTATAACCCTTAACTTTCAATCTTTCAGTTCACTACAGCCTTTTGTTCCGCTTTTCTTTCTCCTTTCTCTCACTTTCTCGGCTACCAAACACTCCTCTGAGGATGACAACTCAGAGGATGCTTGGCTAGACCTCTTCCTCCTTGAAGAGGAGGGCCACTGGGTGAATGTTTGAAGGTAAAAATACTGTCCTCTGTTTTTAACGCACGCATTTATGGGTATTTATGTTCTATTTCTCACCTTAGGTTGTAAATCTTCTGTGCACACCCTCACTCGACATGTATTTATAGTGAAGCTTTTGGTTACAAGTGGATATTATCACTAGATCCTCTGCTATCCAGTTAGTCAAGCTCTATTAGTCACCTGGCAGTGGTGGTTTTCAGGATATGATATCACCGTTAGGAACATTTTTGCCCAGCTTAATGTTATGTTTCAAAAGGGGAAAATCATGTGGTCTTAGGTTTTGTTAAATGAAGATCCGGTTCGAGATGACTATACGCCATGCCCCCAATGCGAGAAAGACCCGAGGACATGTTAGTTGCCTTAAAACCCTAAAACCAAGGGGTCTCAAACTTCAAAGAGTTCTATTTTACATTTTATTTTATTTCTTTTCGCTTGCAAACCACCAACCCACCTGCTTACCAAACCTTAAAACTAAATTAAATTCACCATTTTGACTTCACTCAAATCATTTGTACGAAGAAAACTCATCCCCTGCTTCCTCGACCCTCAGACCGCTCATACTCATAGTAGGCCTTGAATACCTAAAGAGAGGAACTTAGAATATAAATTTTGTTGATTCCGCATCACCCTACCGTGGCACGAATCATTCACTTAGTTCCTCTTTAGCATTCTACACAAGGCTAGCCTCCAAAGGGTCAATCAAACCACTCTGGCTAGGCACTATAGCCTCTACTGCCTCTATCATAAAGCATGCATCACTCTCCACTGGATGCCTCACCGCATTAAATACACTAAATATGACCTCATCATCCTGCACTCTTAGTTTCAGTTCTCCCTTCTGCACATCAATCATAGCCCTGCCAATTGCTAGAAATGGTCTACCCAGTATGATGGGTATCCCTTTATCTTCCTCCATGTCTAACACTATGAAATCAGTTGGGAAGATAAACTTGTCTACCTTTACTAACACATCTTCTATCACTACCCAAGGATGTTTAAATGATCTATCTACTACCAAGTAGCAGGACCGTAGTGAGGGTATAGCTTCGCCTCAAACCCGCCTCGTCAAATGGATAAAGGCATGAGGTTACCAAGGGCTCTAAGTCACATAGGCTCTCTCAAAGATCCCGAGTTCCTATCCTACAAGTGATCGTGGAAGCCGCCCTCGATCCTTTAGCTTCTGTGGCAATTTCCTCTAAAGTATAGCACTCAAGACTCTCAATAAGATTCACTATCTCAAATTCGATAACCTCTTTCTTGATAGTATATCTTTCATGAATCGACGTAGTCGCATCTATTCTTAATGCATCCGTGAATGGAATGTTGATATGCGCTTTCTTAAACACTTCCATGAATTCCGTGAACCGCTTATTCGGGCCGATATTCTTCCTCAAATGCTGTGGATATGGTACCGGGGTGCATGTGGTTCAACCCAGAGTCGCCTATTTCTCGCTTCTTTCCTCTCATCCGATGTCTTTGCCGTTCTTCTCCTCTGGGTCGCTCCCTTCATCTCACATCTCTCGGAGTCGAACTAGTCCACTACCTCTGGGCCATCTTCATCACGGTGGTTACCCCGAGTAGCTAGAAGGCTCTTCTACCACTTAATCGTGATAGCCTTAACATGTTCCTTACCTTCACCCACGCATTTTTCAATTGCTTTCAAGTATGAACTTACTCGCTCTCTCAACAAGATATATTAGCCATTCGACCCATTTTTCACCTCCAAGCTTAACCTGTGCTGCTGGATTGTTCAACTGAAAATTGTTTTGCATATTCGCCTTTGTCTCATTCATAAAGGCAGTATGGGAAGTAAGCATTTGAGCAAGGGCTTGTTCCAAGTCCATTTTTTTCTCTAATGGCGGTTCGCTCACTCGGGGTGGTGGCATGTTGTTTAGATTGTTTCTCCATCCATAATTGCCGTCTAGTTATTACGCCCACCCCTTAGCCCCGATTCTAGTTCCGACACTGTTGCTCCCATACTAACCCCGTCAGTCAGGCTAATTAAACCTCGACACATACTGAGCATGCTCTACTGTTTGCTGTCCCGAATGACATTCTACACTACTATGCTGTCCTCCACAGAATTCACATAATCCTTCATGTATCAAGGTCTTAAACGGCAATTATTTAAGGCACCTTGTCGTTTAGTGAGTCGTGAGACATGATTAACCAAATCACGAGGAACTCATTATTTACGCCTCCTATATCCTTTCCGGTGTAATCCTATCCCCGCCACTAATCAAGCATAGTAGTTGTATCCTCCGCACTCATATGTTTCGGGTCCATTGTTTTCATTAGTACACCCTCGCTGCGATCTATAACTATTCTGGTCACATCCCTTAGACCGTTAGAAAAAGTGTGGACTTACATCCATCTGGTCAACTTGTGGTGTGGACACCTCCTTAACAATTCATGAAATCTCTCCCATGCTTCAGCTAAGTTCTCTCCCTCCAATTGTCTAAAAGCATTGACTTCTTACACCACCGTGCACTCGGCGGAAGAACTTTGTCGTAGAACTTTTGCACCAAGTCGTTTCTATGAGGTAATGGAACTGCGGGCTAACTTCACAACCAAAGGTTTAGCCTCTATCATCAGTAAGAGCAGAAAACAATCTCGGCCCCACCACTTTTGTCACGCATTGTACTTGGATCGGTCACATACTACGAAGTTTGCCGATGCATGTTCGGATTCTCACTGCATTTCGTGGAATGTAATTTCAAGCATCCGCAAGGTTACCGCTTCTAACCTCGGCTGTTTCCCCGACCGTGGTCTTTGATAGCGCACTCAACAACCGTAGGTGGTAAGGCGAACTCTTCTAGCAACATAAATGGATCATCTTGCTGTATAAATGGTCTAAGCGCATAATTCCTACCATTATTCCCATTCCGGCCCCTCGCGCTCGCTTTCTTTGCCTCGCCCGACTAAGCCTTCATTGTTCTCGCACGGTTGCTGGGATCTCTTAATGTGCTTCTCTTTGTTCTCTGCGTAATCGGTGTAAGGTTCTTTCTGGTTCAGGATCTAATGAAAGTAGTTCAACTTGACCCCGTGTTAGCATACACTCACAATAACCTTCATTGTAATCACACACACAAACGCAAACACCAAATTACAAGCACTTGTATAAACAAAATGAAATGAAAAAAACAGTCCAGAGTAATATCTAATTGCACTATTGTCAATATCAACATGAAACTCGGTCTCTAAAGAACCGTGCCAAAACTCGATAACGCAGTGCTTGATGTGTAATAATTTATAATCCGTGCGCCTGTTCTCAAGGTGCACGCGTCGTATCAAGTAATACAGCAAATCTAAGTACGTATATCGATCCACGTGGAGAAGCGTGTTGAATAATCGGACTTGGCTCTGGCCAATATTATCTCGACTTAGACTTTTAATGAATTTCTAATTGTAATGTAGACCTAAACTAAATCTAAATGACTTGTAAAATTTCTTTTGTGAAACTAGGTTTTGGCCTCCCGCCACATTTGATGGATTATTACATAGAGGAATTATTCATTCATCTTATTAATGAATTCTCGTTGATCTGGTGATCGCGGCCTACGTAGATATCCTGCATATCCGCCTATTCTTCCAAAGAGGGCTTGCATCTCTTTACCCCGACCCTGATTTTGAAACACTTAAATGCTCAAACCCTAATTGCGACACTCGAAACCGGGATATCTCTATTCCCCTTTTAACCAAGTGTGGCTCTACTCAGATCCCTAGGAGTCCTTATCTCTCGATCTCGGATACCTAACAAGATCATGTCAATGTTAGCCAGACATTACCATGAAAATAAACCATAGACATAGAGCAATTCAATATAACTCATGAATAAATTGAACAAAATAGAATTAAACTCTAACTGTTACAATCGTAGTAAGGTTCAACAAAACCCTAGAAATAAATCTAGAACATAATGGAGTTATTACAAGCATTATTCTATAACCATCAGAAGCTCGAGAAGAGAAATACAAAGACATGAAGCCATGATCTCTGTCACCCGCTTCAGGTTCGCTTCTCGTCCGTACGTCACTAGATACCTCAAAAATTAGTTCTCCCATGCTTTTATACCCTTAATGCAGAATCACTTTAAATATCGTAATTGAGTCATTTCTTTGCTTTTACTTTAGCTGACAAACGTTTACATCGCTGTAAAATATCGCGATGTTGAACGCGCGACAAAGACCGGGTCTCTACTTTTCATATACCATTAACGCTTCCGAAACTACCTATATTCACCAGAATGCAATAAAAGACCCAAATAATCATATATATAGCAATATTGCTTATTAATATATAAAATAGAACTGAAACGGCAAAGACATCAAGGTAAGACATGAAAGTGTTTCGACACTCATCGCTATCGCTGGTTCATTTCATCTAGTAGTAAGAGCGATTATCATCGTATATCCGATATCGAATTTTGCAGCATTATAGAAAAATGCGGAATTGAAGGTCAGTGCGGAGATTTGAAGAGAGATCGAGAGAGCTCAGCTTCAACGTTGCAACTGCTCAACATCGATGTCCAATGACATCGCACGCCAGGTCATATGACGCAATCCTACATCGTAAACAATCGCCAACGCTAGCGATGCCATGACGCCGCCAGACTCTCCTAGCTAGAATTTTCGTATATACGAAAGAAGAAACGAAAAAAAGGAAAATCACTAGGAACGTAAGACGAGACTGAGAAGATCTACAGAGGAAGATTTCGAGAGATCGGTAATCATCAGATTGTGATTTCCTTCTCAAACTCCTATTGATTGAAACCAAATTATTGTAATAAGAAAAATGATGTTCTAACTTTATTTCTACGATTTTGTTGTATTCTTGTTATATTCATATGGATCAGTTTTTAATTCAGTTTATTTAGTATATCTATAGATATGACATCGATCATTTCCTATTTCCCGAAGTTAATTACCTACATGGTGGTGTTTGGCCAACACCAACTTGCTTTTGTCGGGAATCTAAGATCGAGAGATAAGGTTCCTTTGGGATCCGGCACAATCACACTCCATTAATCGACGAGTAGAGATCTCCTTTGCTCAATGTGGTGATTAGTGTTTAACCATTTACCCTGGTCGAGGGTTAAAGTAGAGATACAATAAACTCCTAATCGGGCGAGATAGCGAATATACTCAAGATAGGCTATTTGCGTGCACGACAACCCGCCAGATACATCCGTTAATAAACCGACAATGCATTTTACACATATGATAATCCATTAGAATATGACAAGGAAAGGCAAAACCCTAGTCTTAGTTAATCAAAACTCGCTAGGATCAAAGTGTCATTATATTAGTAGTAATTCACCAAGTTTGAGATCCGTATAATACCTAGAGACATTCCGGCTCAACACACTTCTTCGTGGGGAACGACACTCGACTAGTCGTCAGTTATATTGCGCAAACTCGACGCGAATACTGCGGGGCGCGCGCTTACGTTTATACTAATTTACACACCTATACCAAGCCCGTCAAGTTTTTAGAGTCGTTGCCGGGGAGAAGTTCTTGTGTTGATATTGACAATAGTGCAATTATATATTACTCTAGAATTTTTTTTTTCTTTTCATTTTGTTTTGTTTACACAAGTGCTTGTAATTGATCATGTGAGCCATGCGATTACAAAGGAAGGTTATTGTGAGTGAATGCAAAGACGGGGTCAAGTTGAACTACTTCCATTAGATCCTGAACCAGAAAGTACCTTACACCGATTACGTAGAGAACAAAGAAAAACACATCAAAGAGATCTAGCGATCATGCTGAACAATGAAGAGCAAGATCAGGGCTAAGAGCAAAACGAGCCGCAAGGGGGTCAGAATGGGAATAATTGTAGAATTATATACTGTGCCGTTTATACGCCTAGATGATCCATTTATGGTGTTAGAGGAGTTCGCTTTACCGCCTACGCTTGTCTGGGCCCGCTTATCCGAAGACCACCTATTCAAGTGAACAATTTCAGCTAAAAACAAGAACACCGCAAATGCTTCGAATATCTAGCCTACGGTTCACTAAGTGAGAACCCAAACACGCATTTGACAAACTTCATTGAAGTATGCGACAGCATCAAATACAATGGAGTGACAGAAGAAGCACTAAGACTAAGATTGTTCCCGCTCTCATTGGGTGATAGAGCTAAACACTAGTTGACAAGTCAACCACCATATTCCATTATCTCATGGAATGATTTGGTGCAGAAATGCTTAACCAAGTTTTTTCCGCCTTTAAAGATTACACAGCTGGTGCAAGAGATTAACACGTTTAGACAATTAGAGGGGGAGAACCTAGCTGAGGCCTAGGAGATTCCATGAACTGCATGAGGTGCCTCTACATCATAGC
The DNA here is from genome assembly GCA_016808115.1 of Tetrastigma voinierianum. NCBI lineage: Eukaryota > Viridiplantae > Streptophyta > Magnoliopsida > Vitales > Vitaceae > Tetrastigma > Tetrastigma voinierianum. The sequence goes on along the minus strand of JAEQBH010005261.1, from coordinate 172,251 downwards.
TAACTGGGGATGGATGCAAGTCCATACTCAACTGGGCCCGAGTGACTTACCAGAACAAAGAATTGATGTTCAACAAAATAGACTGATGAAAGACTACGCACTGCCGTATGGAATCCAAGAGGATATAGCTACCAATAGCAACCTAATGGCCTCGTGGTTGAATGATACCCATGGCTATATCGGTGTGTGTATTATCAGAGAGTCTCGAGCAATTTATGTCATGTCACACAACCCACCAAACAGCTTACAAAGAAGGTGTCAGAATGCTATTCAGCTAACCCTTGGGAGATATGTGAACTGGGCGCGGGGGACAACACAGCACTACGTAATGCCAACATGATGATAATAAACATGATAGGGCGGGTTAAGGTTTAACCAGACCGCAACATGGTCGCACAAGCAACACCTATCGAACGTATTGTCTCAGTGGCCAAGGATGGCGGAACAATCAGTACAATCAGAACTATGGATGGAGGAACAATCATAATAGTATGCTACCTCCCCCAAGTGAACAAACCGCCAATCGAGAAAAAGTGGATTTGAAATAAGCATTCAGCTCAAATGCTTACTTCCCATACAAATTTTTATGAATTAAACAAAGGCAATTCTGGCGTAACTGATAACTCCTGAATCAATAACCAAAGATAGTTGGAAACTTGAGGTGCAAATGAGCCAAATGGCTAATCTGTTGATTAAGAGGTAGTAAGGTTCTTTTCCAAGCAATTTAGAGATAAACCCGAGAGGTGGGAAGAAGGAATACTACAAAGCAATAACTTTGAGAAGTGGAAGGGAAGTAACTACACTAAGACCCCCACCAATGATAGTAAATGAAACAAGACAAATGACCAGGTCTAAACAGAGGGTCGACACAGAAAGTAAAGAAAGGGGGATCACCTAACTACAATTCCAATGGGAAGCACCCAACGTAAAGTGAAAGGGGATAAGTCGCTGGCAAGACCAACTCCCCACTTATCCCCTATCCTTAGAGACTAAAGAAGGGTAAGTTAGAGAAGCAGTTTCTCAATATCTTCAAGAAATTGCATATCAATATACCCTTTATGGATGCACTTGAGAACATGCCAAGGTACGTGAAGTTCATGAAAAGATCTTTAAAATAAGAAGAAATTTGGTATATGAGACTATCACTCTAACTATCGAGGAGCAGCATAATCTCCCACCTAAACTTAAAGATTTGCAGTTTTGCTATACCATTCTCGAGAAACTCTAGCCAGTGCAAGTTCTTTGCGGATTCTGGGAGCAAGCATCAATTTGATGCCGCTCTCAATGTTTAAAAGGTTGAGGTTGGGAGAAGCAAAGCTGATGACAATAAGTTTGCAATTAGCTGACAAGTCATACCAACACCCACGGGTAAATGAAAAACGCCCTAGTGAGTGAGATAAGTTCATCTTCCTAGCATAATATTATCTGTATTACGGAAGACATAAGGTCCCCATTATACTGACAGACCCTTTTAGCTACTTCGAAAAGCCAAAATTAACGCAAGAGGGTGAGCTTAAATTGAGAGTTCAAGGAGATGAGGTCACGTTCCATGTATTCCAAGTTATGAAACATCCAGATGATGAACCCAATGATGATATCCAAGAATGTCACCCCAAGGAGATCATGTAGAGCGACGTGGTAAACTGCAAGGATAAGCTCAATGTGACACAGAAAGAAACTAAGAGAGTTAAGAGTGAGGAAGACAAGATATTTCATCTGCCCTGAGTAGTTCAGTGGAGCACTATGAAGTTTTGTTAGCAATTCTAGTCTCTTTGAATAACGTATTATCGAGATTTGTTAGGGAAGTCGAGCTAACAACATTAAACAGTTTGGCTACTTGGGAGGCAACCCAAGCATTTTCAAGTTTTTCATTCATTAGTGTAGCTTTGCATATGTTTGTTTATTTTAGCGATGAAAATTTTCTCGGAGATCATAACTTATGTGTGTAGTTCTGTTCTCAGGCTCCAAGATCGAAGCGGCGATAGAGAGGTAGCTCGTGCAATCTAAATCAGGTCAGATAAATGACTAAAACCTAAAAAGGGAGTGCTTAAACTTAAAAATGTGTTTATCAAAAAGTGAGTTTTGCGGACGCCAGCGACATTGATCTCAACGCCGCGATGTTGTGGAAAATGAAATCTTAACTTCGTAACGATGCGACATCGTATCAAGTTCCTAAACATCGTGACGCTGGTAACTCATATTTGAGCTTACTTCCTCGGGGAACGCTAAGACGCTGATCCCAACACGCGATCGCTGAAAAATTATAGCCTGAACGCCGCGACTTTGGAGGCTGACACTTTGAACGCTCACGTTGATCCAACATCGTGACGCCGGGAAATTTTAACTCTCCTAATCATCGCTGGGAGTCAGTCTCCAAACGTGAAGAAACGCTAGTTCTATTTTTATGAATGATGTCTATGATCCTCACATCCAAAACTTAAAGAACCCTAATTATGCCCCTACTTTCACAGTAGCCTAGCCAACCTTCACCCATCCTTGTCCCCACCCAGCCAGCACTCTCCAAAGCCCCAAGAACTCTCCTGGAGTCCCGAAAAACCCTAAGATCCACTCTCATTTAGATACACCCACACATCAGTTTCTGCGACTTAGGTCCGTGATTCAATCAATACGCTTGGGTGTTGCTTATGCCAGAGAAAGGACCTTAGGAGTGGTTGCTGATCATAGAAGCCATAGGATAGAGACACAAACACCATCTCCCTTAGTGCACACTAGGTGTTTGTCCTTTTCCTGAAGTGAGTTTTTAGTGACTCTATTTGGTAAATTGGTAGATTGGCATCACAATAGGTGTTAGGAAGCCAACTAGAGAGTGATTCAAGCCTAGACAATCATCCAATCCCTATCCCTATCAAGTGCCCGATGTCGAGCAAAAAGAAAACTGAGCTCGAAAAGAAACCGAGCAAGTGAAGAGCTAACTCATGATTACGATCATGAGAAATTTGTCAATGAGAGCGCGGCAGAGAAATTTGACCTCATCTCGAAGAATAGGTCCTTCATCAAGGAGAAGGGGTTTCACCACCCCGATGATTTTCACAAAACCATTGCAACAAGTGGATGGCACTTTTCCAACCTCCGAGACCGCCACAAGTGCGATACCGAGTTCTACACCAACTTCACATCCCACATAGCCAAAAAGGGTCCTATGAGCAGGTGTTGGTAGATTTCGCATGTAAGTTCATCAATCAATACTATAACCTAGGAACCATTAACCCCGGAAGCCTACGATAAAGTTCGAACATCCCAACTATCCCGAGGTCCTTAGGGTTGTCGACCAACGAAAGGTGGTGAGTAGGAACCACGATTGAAGGGCACGCCAGGCACTTCAAGGCCAAACACGGCCTACATTCCTAAGGTCCGACATCAATTTCATCACACGCCTCATCCCAATGACTAATACAGGTGATATGACGCCAAGAGGGCCCCGCCACCTATGCCATCATCCAGACATTCCATTTTATATCAGCAAGTTTTGAGATTCCTCCTTATAACAAAGATGCGAAGATGGTCTCGGCACCCTTCCTTATCTATGCCTTACGCGAGCAAGTCGGTGCTCCTTGGGAGGATAATGAGGCTTGGATACACCCGATCAAGGCGATCATGGTTAAGAAAGACAAATCGGGTGTACCAAGGCCAGAAGAGGTATATAATTATAGAGCAATGAGCCCTCCGATGAGGATGACCTTAGAGCATACTAGTCTAGGTTTGGGATCCCAGTAGGTGCCTAGGGAGAGGCCGGGCAGTCATCCACCCAACCTCACTACGCCCATCTCAAGAGTGAGGACCCAAATAATCCTTCCACTACAATCGGAGGACCTCAGTACAAAGGATCTCAACGCCCGATTTGATGCTTACTAGGATGAGACCTAGGAGCACCAAGCCACCATCAGCCAGGACATGGATGCACTCAGGGCCGACATGCGCACAATCATGCACACCAGCGACCATCCCAACCAAAGCACCCATCCAGAGCAGTCGTCAAACCCGCCTTCACATGCCACCCCACTACCACCGCAATAATCCGGGAGCGATCACCAAGGAGTTCACTCCACCTCTCTTGCTATTCTATTGACATTGAGACACTATTCACCTCGCTTGGGGTGGGTGATCTGCCTCTTTAGTGTTTATTTCTGTGTTTCCTATTTTAGTTTGTCTGTTTCTATGTTTATTTTTGTGTTTCCTGTTTATTTATGGTTTCCTGTTTTAGTTTGTCTCGGTGTTTAAGGTGTTTTAGGTATTATGTGTTCATAAAAGTGTATTTATGTTCTTATATCTCGCTTTACTTGTTCACGTGTTTTAGGTTGTTTCGCAAAGATTTCGCATGTTTTAGGCGTGTTTTAGGTATTGTGTGTGAGTGGATGTCACACTCGAATGGGAGATCAATTTGAGTCAAACATTTTCAAAAAGATTGAGGAATGAAAAGGGACCCTTAGGTTGTTACATAACTGAATATGGTTGTAAAGGTCAGTGACTTAGTTTAATCACCCCCCTACGGGTTTCAAGAAGCCATTTCAAGTAGTCTTTTCGCACACACACATGTGATTCTAGGTATACTAAGTTCCTGGACTTACTCACAAGAATCTACAAGCCTTAAGGGTTTCTAAACACCTAAGTGATTGGACACCTTGAAAAGAAGAGGATTGTCATCAAGCCCCAAATAAAAATAAAAGAAAAAAAGCAAAGACATGTGTGAATAGAATACGTGAGATCATCTAATTAAAACCCGCACAAATCCAGGGCCTAAAGCCTAATGCCCCGGTTAACCGGGGTCGGAGCCATCACTTCACGCCCGCTACATAGGATGGAGGATGGACCATTCCCATAATCTAAGGCCTTTAGGTTTGGTTGAGTGTTCGGGGTGAAGTTCGAGGGGAACTAAATGCCCAGTGCCCTTAACCAACTGGTGGGGAGTCACCAATGAATCCCTGCTACAGGGACACTCAACTAAAACTTATAGGCACTAGAGTTCTTTCATGCTTAGGTAGCATGTAAATAAAAAGGGGTGCATTCTTATCCTTTCAGGGTTAGAATCTTCAAACGGAGAGTAGACTTCACCTGGGGGAGACCGGAACCAAGGTATATGTTAGAGATCATGAAACAATTACATGCATAGACTTATGGGAAAGGTCATTGAGAACAATGGGGCTGAAGTCGCTTCGGGTCAACCCGACCTCCTTAGCTATGTTCCCGGGGAAGTTGCACAACTCTAAGGATCCCAGGATTTTAGACCTATAAAGACCTCGGATTGCAGATTTTGTTCATTTTGACTCTCCTCGTTGGGGTCAGGTATATCACACTCATGTCGTGAGGCATTTTGGTGTGTCAATTTCATGCATAATAGTGCAGAGTCTGCTTTCGCCGGGACAAGCAAGAAGCTGGTCGGGGTACAGAGCCCAAAACACCATCATATACCCGCGTGTGAGCAAGTTTTCGGTTCATTTCATCTAGTAATAAGAGCTGTTATCGTCGTATATCTGATACTCAACTTTTTGTGCATTTCAGGTGAAAAAGGCGGTACTGGAGGCCGCGAGATTCGCGAGGGACTGGAGGAGAGCTTAGCCTCAACGTCGTGATGTTCCAACGTCACGACGTTCTCACGTTGCGACATCCCAACGTTGCTACATTCTCACATCGTGACATCCCAACATTGCGACGTTGAGGTCGTATGACGTGCAGCCTACATTAGCCAACGTCACGAATATACTGAATAGCAGATTTTACACAAATGATAATCCATTGAATATGGCAAGGAAAGGCAAACCCTAGCTCATTAATCAAAGTAACAACTCGTTTAGGATCAAAGTGTCATTATATTAGTAGTAATTCACTCAAGTTTGAGATCCAGATAATACTCTAGAGCCGATTCTGGTATTCAACACACTTCTCTTCGTGGGAACGACACTTGACTAGCCGCTATATTATGTAAACTCGACGGGTGAACTTGCGCGTGTGAGACGATGTTTTTATACTAATTTATACACCTATACCAAGCCCTTCAGTCTCTTAAACCAATTTGAAAATATATGGCGTGCACACTATCTGCGCTCAGCCTCATGACATACATCAATGACAACATTAACTAAACCCTATATTAAAATGCAACAAAAAAAAAACATATACATAACTCATATCCTTCATAAATAAAGATATATAAATGAAATTAGTGGGTAGTATTGTAACACCCCGAAATATACCCTAGTCGTTTTCGACATGTTTAGGGTATTTTGTAAGCATAATTTGACTGTTTCGTGAGTTTAATGCGAAACATGGAAACGAGGGACCCTAAATTTTTACATTAAGGATAAAATTAAATTGTCCAAAGAGGGACTTAAAAGTCATGGATTAAGAAAATTGAGGCCAAAATGAAATAAAGGAAAGTGTATTCATAAATAGGAGTTATGGGGCTTAAAAGCAAATAGCAACTTAACCCAAACGGGTTTGGAAAAATAAAACATAAGAAAATTGGATTTAAAGACCAAAATCGGGTCTTATTTGGAAGAAGGAACAAATCGTGGAAGAGAAGAAAGAGGAGGAGGAAGAGGAAGAAGAGAAGAGGAAGAAGAAGAGAAGCCAATATCAAGCAAAGTCAAGGTATGGAAACTGAATTTATGTATGAATTTCCATGCTTTGATGGTTATAATCTTGCCCAAATCTAGGGTTTTTGCTAGGATTTCATCTTAACCCAAAATTTATGTCAAGTAAGGTGGGTAGAACCCACATGGCACAGATGGGTATGGAATCCTTCCTTCAGGATGTATTCATGGTTTAATTATGAGTAGCTGAGTTGTGGTTTGGAACAAACCCTAACTAATCATCATATCTGTTTGTGTAGTGTCTTAACCCATATTAGAATTGTTTGGAAGGAATCTTGATATGTTAAAGAAAGATATGAATGAGAGATGAATTGAATAGAAAAGAGATTCCAAAGTGAATTTGAAATGATTTTGATAAAAGAAGTGTAGGAGTTGATCGGATATCAAAACATGGAAAAATGGGTGAAAATTACACATTCTGGGCAATTTCGGGTGAAGTGTACGTGTACAATTTGAGCTTGTACCGGTACAATTTCGGTTCTGGTCATTTTTGTCAACTTGTACCGGTACATGTTAGACATGTACCTGCACAACCTCGTCGTTTTCCCCTGCTTCAACCAGTTATTTTCGCCATAACTTCTCGTTTCATTTCATCCGATTTGGAGGATTCAAGTGGCTAATGCAAATAGAGACTTCAAGGAGAACAAACTTAAGGAATAGGCATTGCTAAATTCTGATCCTAAGTGGCCTAAAATTCACTCAAGTGGGACCATGCAAGCCAAATTCTGGTTCCAGCTTTGAACATAGAGAAGTCCGATGTTTCGACGAACTTGAGTTCCGTGTTCGACCGGGTGATTCCAATTGGAATAGAAACCCTAGCACCTTAATAATCTTTAAAGGAGTACAAAGATCCAGTGTCAAATATCGAAGACAAGGCACTGGAAAATTAATATTGCAAACTGTTCCGGTAAAATCGTAACCGGCCATGGGCATGAAAATGCCATAACTCGAGCTCGGGATGATCCCGATCGAATGATTCCAATTTCTGAGCAAAGATGATTCATTGAGGAACAAGAATATATGAAAGATTTATGATCATATGTCTACCTTGGACCAAAGAATGAATGAGTGGACGTCCTGATTAGTGCTCCAAGACTCCCCGAATAGGCACTCGGTACTCCCGACAAGGCTATGCACTGGGTCTCCGATTAGTGCCACGGCACTCCCGCTCGTACCAAGACTCACGGTGCTATGGCACCCCAAGATCGCATCGTACCTTCGGTACCTATTGCATCAAGGCCCTACTCATTTTTATAATCGGGTCTAGGTAAATGGCTTACATATGATAAGACATCAACAGAATAAGAGTAAAGATCCGAACGTAGCCTGATCCGTCTCAGAGTACCCACGGCACTCCCCAGATCCGAAAAGTCCCGTAGTACCCACGGGTACTCCCTGCCTCGAAAAAGTTTCAGAGTGCCTACGGCACTTTAATCGAATAAGTTCCGTATACCTACGGTACTCCCAGATTCGATAAGTCCTCAGATTCAATAAGTTATGTCCTCAGATTCGATAAGTTCTGTAGCATCTACTGCAATTCTCAGATCCGGTCAGTTCTCGTCCCAGACTGGTCAAGTCCCGTAGTAACGGCGGTACTTCAGATCTGAATAAGTTCTGTTTTTGATTAAGTCCCCGTCGATGAAGCTCAGAGGTACCTACTTCGCACTCTCAGATCCGAATAAGTTCCGCTTCAATCAAGTCTTCGGTTTCGGGATGAAGTTCTCGTAGTACCTACGGGTGCTCCAGATCCGAATAAGTACAAAACTCAGAAGCACTCCACGAGTACCAGACAAGAATATAAGTACAAGTTTTGTAGTACCTAAGGAGTACTCGTGATCCCGCACGATAAGTATAACCTGGTAACCACTGCACTCCTCAGAGTAATGAATCTATGTAGTACCTACGGGCACTTTCAGACTGCACAAGCCCGTATAAGATCCGTGAAGACAAGTACATGTCTGTAATACCAAAATAAGATCCAAGACAAGAATAAGCTCCTAATACCAAGACACGTTCGTAACTTCGTGGATAACCCACGGCATCTCCGGCATCGCATAAACTCCGTAGTTTAAGTAATTCCTACGGAGTCCCGAATGGAAATAAGCCTCTAAGTCCCGCATAAGAAGTAACTCAGAATTCCCACAGAGATCCGACACAGGTAAGTCCAAGAGTACCTATGGGTACTCCCAGACGGAAACAAGTATAAGTCCAAAGAGGTACCTACAAGTACACGACGGTGAAATAAGTAGGTTCGTAAGACACATGTATAAGATCCAACATGCCCAAGTTCTCAGAAGACCCGTATAAGTTCCGTGAAGAGGCAGAGTGCTCAGAAGACATGTATAAGATCTGAAATACATGTCCAAGTTCTGTAAGACCAGTATAAGTTCCGTAAGATAAGTATAAGTTCTGTACTTATAAGATTTGGAAATACCAGTATAAGTTTTGTAGCAATTACAAATACTTCGTATAAGAATAAGTTCTGCATTATCGCCATATCTGCAATTTCTCTTCGCGATACCTACGGGTACCCGAATAAGGTGAACTCCGTATAAGGATGTTGCCCCAGAACTCCTACAGAGTCCTGACAAATACAAACCCAAGTATATGTCTGAATGAGTATAAGTTCTCAGAATTCCTACTGAGTCTTCAATGAACATAAGCTCAGGATAAAGCATAAGTTCTGCGATAAGAATAAAATCAGAATTCCTACTGGAGATCCAAATAAGCTGTAAGCCCGTTATAAGAAGAAGTACTCAGATAAGCTCATAATATAAATGCATGAATGATATTATCTCGGTTATTGTTTATGCGTTAAATGTGTATATGCATAAGTAAATGTTTCACTAAGCGAAAGCTTGAAGACGGTTTTAACTGTAGGTACAGGAGAAGACGCCAAGAAACATCCGCATACAAATTCAACACACACTTGTAAGGGTTCACCGCATGTAGGTTCCGCGGCTCGATTTGTAAATGTAAAAGTTCGCTTTGTATATGTAAACGGGACTCAGAAATGTATATAAGATTCACTGCTTATAAGATGCGCCATACTCATTGTGTATCGCCGGCTTAAAAAAAAAATCAGGTAAAGAGTCCCAGTATTTGGTCTCGCGTCCCGAAAACCGGTTCGGATCCGCCAATCGGGTCGGGCCGGGAATCGGGGTGTGACAAGTATCATACCTTTTGCATATCTGATATGAACATAAATTGGTTCCCATCTCCTAATTCCATTCTTTTTAAAGAATGTTAGAAACCAAACCTACCAATTTTGTTGCTAATTTTTTTCAAACAAGCCCGTGTTATGATAAAATTTTGTTCATTCGCATCTCTTCCTAAAGCAACCAAAAGTTCATCCTTGAACTTAGTCCCCAAAAAAATCCATCGAAGCCTATAATATGCTTATAACCTGCCTTCCATCCTTTTTTACAAACATTCAAACAAACAAATATTCCCTTAAAGATTCTCCTCCCTCTTAGATCATCTCTACATATCTCCACATTCAGAGAGCCACGTCAATCGTAGAGCCTAACGATTGCTTCTCAACAACTCTTAATAACATAAGCTTCCAATTATAAAATTTAGTTGCAAAAGCTCTAGAATAGTATCCAACACTCATCCTCGCCTCAAGCCACTTCAGACACTTCGGTATCCAACATTCACACTTAATTCTTCCTCAGCATCCTTTTTAATGTCTTTAATTTTGTAGGCATGATTTTCAAGAATTCTGGTTATAAAAAGTTTAAATAATTTCACTACATAAATTTCTAAATTATTTTAATTATATTTAATATTTTAAAAAAGACCAATTACGAGAAAATAAGTTTTTAGCATTTTTTTAGTAGCTTATGAAATCAAATGCACCCAAAAGGTTTGAATAACGGTAAGTTCCTTAGCTAACAGATTTTTAAAAGACGCTCAAACTTCCAAGCAAAGAATTTGTATTAAAGACGAGGTTCCTACACGACACCATTGACGATTTCAACTAGTACAAACTGCTTAAAAATATATCTGTATTTTTACCGTTATTTTAGTTGTTTACAGCCATGGAATATAATTAGATTTTCAAACTTTAAACCCGACACCAATGTACTTAAATCCACATTAACGTTAATTCGCACTGCTAGTTTCATAGACGTTAGATTAATTACGTTACTGTTAATTTCGTGTACACATTAAAACTGTTAATCGGATATGTTCACATGCTTCAAACTCTCGTTAATTAGTTCGCTTTTATTTTATTTTTTTGGCCGAGCATTCGGCATGCAACTGTTTCCCATGTTCGTTTGGACCCAACATTCAGCGCAAACCCCATGCATGGTCAAATCAATTTTTATGTTTTTGACGACGATTGGGGACAATGTTGCAAAAATCCATTAAAAAAAACGCTAGAAATAACCGAATTTTTTTATCCTCGTTGTTTAGAGCTGCCAGAGATTTTCAAATGATTAGTACATAACAAAAACTCACATCCTGGAGGAATATAGGAACTTTATTTAATTAATCCTAAACTACCGAAATTATTTGAATTTAATCATTTCGTTCTGCTATGTTTTTTTTCTTTTAAGTATTTTTAGTGGATGATTTATGTTACTTTCTTAGAAAATATTGTTGAATAGTAAATTATTTTTAACATTAAAATGTTTTTAGATTTTATGAAGCATTTATATTTAAAAAAATTTAAATGAAAGATACTTCAATTCAAAAATCGATATGAAAATGAGACTTCAACTTTATTTCAATCCATTATTTAGCCAATTTATTCATAAATCTTAAACAAGCACCTCAAAGAAATGATATTTGAACCCTAGTTAGTGTCGCCACTCTTCGCCGCCTTCACATTAAAACCGGCCTCATGATCATCTTTTGTTCAAATTTCTAATCACTCTCAAGCATTCTCACCCTTGTGGAGGTGTTAGCCGTAATGTCGAGCTGCAGGTGAAACCCTAAAAATCCAAATTTTTCTTGAATGGTGAACAAGTAATTTCTTGGCCAAATCCGTAATTATTTCTGTGACCGATGATGAAACGGAATTCACCATTGAATCTTTCGCGAAATCTAGCTACCACATCGACTTCGCCGAATCTGGACAATAGAAATTTCACTGCTGGTGCAATCGGAGTGATACGAGACACTTAGCATTATCGAGAGCGCTCAAGAGGTGCTGTGTCACAGGTAAATGACAACACGAGCTCTAATGGGACCCATGAGAGACATGTGGCAACATGTGAGTGGGTGAAAATCCATGATAGATGGATAAGTGGATAGGGTGTAATCCAAAGAGCCACTTAGAAGTGGACATGTGGCAAGTGAGAGGACAAGCTATTAGCCCATCTTGGACCAAACAGTGGGATGGGAGAAAAGAAAGAAAGTGTAAAGAAAGAGAGGAAGAAAAGAGAGAGTTTTAGAGAGAGACTCCACCTCTCTCTAAACTTCACACCGGACCAATGGTTTGTGCGGAGCGAGAAAGAAGAGTTCATCCTCACTAAGAAGGGCTTTGCATAGAGAACTGAGTCGGGGATTTTTGACAAAACCCAAGAGGTGTGGGTTTTCTCCCTACTTTGTTTATTCCTGCCTATGGGTCATCTAAATGGCACGGGCTGTGTGAGGTCAAGTGGAGTGGTCGTGTGAACCGCCTTAAGACTTTAGACAATGTGTTTGATATTCCCGATCGTTTGACAAATCGGGACTAAATTGGGACTAAGTAATCATTCTTGCGTACATTTATGAGTCAGAGTTAAAATGAATAATTATGGTTTGCTGTCTCGCCTCATGGGAATGTTTGGTTGTATTTCTTTGAACCATGGAAGCTATATTGTGGTAGTACACACATCTGACTTTAGAACTCGGGTTTTTGGTAGGAAATAAAGGAAATTTTCAGAGTGAGTCCTTCAGTAAATCAGAGTTGTCCTGACCTTGATGTTAGGCTAGGGTCATGCATGACCTTCAACTTCGGAAGGTCATAACTTCTTCGTCCGAACTCGCTTTTGGGTTTTCTTGGACTCTATGGAAAGCCCATCGAGTCAAAATTCCAGTTGTATGCCTGTGGAGGGCAGTGGGTACTGGAGTCAGCTCGGGAAAGGGGCCCCAGCGTGTAAGGTAGGTTGTCCTAGTAGGGCTGCTTGAATATGTGTACCCTAACTGAAAGTCATAACTTCTTTGTCCGAACTCCGTTTTAGGTGTTCTTAGACTCTATGGAAAGCCCATTGAGTCAGGATTCAAGCCGTATGTCTGTGGAGGGTAGTGGGTACTAGATCTGCCTGAAGGGGCTCTCAAGGTGTAAGATAGGGTCATTCCGTGTGGTCGCTTAGTCATGTGTGACCTCCAATTTTGAAAGGTCATAACTTCTTCGTACGAACTCTATTTTGGGTGTTCTTAGACTCTATGGAAAGCCCATTGAGTCAAGATTCAAGCTGTATACCATGGAGGGCAGTGGGTACTAGAGCTTGCTGAAAAAGGCCTCCCGGTTAGGTAAGGTAGGCTGTCCGGGTAGGGCTGTCTAGTCATGTGTGACTTCCAACTGGTTGTCATAACCCTCTTCGTCCGAACTCGTTGCGTTCTCGACTCTATAGAAATCCCATTGAGTCACGATTCCATCCGATGTTCGTGGTGGGAAGTGCATAATCGAGATGGTCAAAGGCTCCCAGAAAGTAAGGTAGGTCGTTTCCTGGTGGCCGCTTAGTCATTTGTGACTCCAACTCGAAGGTCATAACTTCTTCTCTCGAACTCCATTTTGGTGTTCTCGACTATGGAAAGCTCCATTGAGTCAAGTTTCATCCATATACCTATGGTGGGCAGTGGAACATTGAGCTGGCCGGAGCGGCCCCGGCAGGTCAGGTAGTCCGTCCGGTAGGTCGCTTTCTAGTCATGTATGACCTCCAACTTTTGTATAGTCATAACTTTGTCCGAACTCGCTTCTGTGTGTTCTCGAACTCTATGGAAAGCCCATTGAGTCAAGATTCAAGTCATATTCCTATGGATGGCAGGGTACTAGAACTTTCCGTAAAGGCTCCCGACGTAAGGTAGGCTTGTCCCGCAGGTCGCTCTAGTCATTTGTGACCTCCAACTTCGGAAGGTCATAACTTCTTCGTCCGAACTACGTTTCAGGTTTCTTGGACTCTATGGAAATACCATTGAGTCAATATTCCATCTGTATTCTTGTGGAGGGTAGTGGGTACTGGAGCTGGCCGGAAAGGGCCCCAATGTAAGGTAGTGGTCATCCGAGGTCAGTCTTAGTCATGTGTGACTCAACTTCTGAAGGTCAGAACTTCTTCGCCCAAACTCGTTGGGTGTTCTGACCTGCGGAAAGCCCATTGAGTCAAGATTCCATCCGTATTCCTTTAGTGGGCAGTGTATACTGTATCTAGTCGTAAAGGGGCTCCCAGTCAGGTAAGGTAGGTTGTCCGAGTAGGGCTGCCTAGTCATGTGTGACCTCCAACTTTGGAAGGTCATAACTTCTTCGTCCGAACTCTGTTTTGGGTGTTCTTTAATTTTACAAATCCCATTGAGTCAAGATTCCATCTGTATACCTGTTGTGGGAAGTGTATTGAGATGGCTGAAAGGCTCCGAGCAAGTAAGGTAGTTCTATTCGGTATGGTCGGCTTACCATAAAGTGACATCCAACTTCGGAAGGTCATAACTTCTTTGTCCAAACTCCGTTTTGGGTGTTCTTGGACTCTATGGAAAGCCCATTGAGTCAAGATTCAATCCGTATTCCTATGGAGGGTAGTGGGTACTGTAACTAGCCAGAAAAGGGCTCCCAGTCAGGTAAGGTAGGCTGTCCGGGTAGGGCTACCTAGTCATTTGTGGTTTCCAACTTCAAGGTCATAATCTCTTCGTCCGAACTCCGTTTGTGTGTTCTTAATCTCTATGGAAATCCCATTGAGTCAATATTACATCTGTATGCCTGTGGAGGGTAATGGGTACTGGAGCTGGCTGAAAGGGGCCCTAGGCGAGGTCGCAGTCGTCCGTAGGCCGCCAGTCATGTGTGACCTCAAACTTCAGAAGGTCATAACGTCTTCGTCCAAACTCCGTTTTGGACGTTCTTAGACTCTATGGAAAGCCCATTGAGCCAATTTTTCATCCATGTACCTTTGGAGGGCATTAGATGATCATAACCTTGCTGAAAGTTTATGTTTTGAACCAAGTGTGCAGGTTGCATGGTTGTGTCGAGGACAGTGGATATACATGACTATCGCGATGGCATGTTTTAGGCCATCAGATTGGTATGGTATGGATGTCTATGGGAGGCCATGAGAGGCCATATGGTTTAGTTCCAAAAACTTGGGATTGAAGGATAGAGGATTTCTATGATCGATTTCACACAATCCAAGACTGTGGTGGGTTGGGGTTGAGCTGGAAACTAAAAGTTTCTGTGTTTTCGGTCGCTTTGACGTGGTATGGATGATCGAACCAAATTAAGTTTCATGTTTAAGAAGGGGTCGTGAGGTACCCTGCTGGATGGGTCCAAGATTGTGACCTGATTGTGTGTTATTGCTTGTATGAATAACATACAAAGGTGAAATATGACATGTTAATGTATGTCAGGGACATGTATTGTCAGTATGGAGGAGAATTATATAAATAATTATAATTATCCATGGTATGTAAATGTTCATGTAGCACTATATATACATGTAATGAAGGAAATGCAGGGCATCATGCATTTCATATGCACGGGTACATTGCGTGGAGTCGGGTGTAGGTGCATGGTATTGTTATTCACCAGTGTTGGTGAATGGGTCATGAGCTCGGAAAATGAGACAAAGTCCAAGGTAGAGACACACGAGGGTGTAAGGTCATTTAAATGGCAAGTAATGTGTGTTGGGCGAATTTGGGTGTAAGAAACCTGCGGTATCATCCGAAAAGTTTTGTAAGGGTGTAAGAGACCCGCTGTATTATCCGAAAAAGTTCTGTGGTGGGTGTAAGAGACCCGCGGTGTGATCCTAAAAGTTCTGTATGGGTGTAAGAGACCCGCGGAGTGAGCCGAAAAGTTATGTTGCCCAAAGAAGACACACGGTCATGGTTATCACTTAGACTTCACGTTGCGATAAGAGTCAGATTTGACTGGGATTAGTTACCCATCGCAACTCCAGATTGGTGCCAAGGAGCCGATAAGGTCTGCATAGGTGTGTCATCGTACTACTAAAGGACGATTGTCACACTTTTCATAGGTAATGTGTGAGGGAGTCGGCGAGGACTCGAAATGGGGCATGAAACATTTCATGCATGACATATGACATTCATGTAGACATTTTACTTGATGTTTGTTTGTTCGTGCTTACCATTGCATGTGCACTTAAACGGGAGTAGCCTTTGGGCAGCTTATTTCTCTACTGGCTTCGCTTCACCTGCCGTGGACCCCTTTAGGTACATGAGAAGACAACAATTCCTTCGGGAGCCGTTGTGGCCTGAGAAGCATTTTGTAAATATATTAGAACAATCTAGTTTTACGATATTTCTGCATGTAAAAGGTGTAAGAGTCAGACATCAAACTCAGAATTATTATAAGAAAATTTTGCATAACGGGTCTCACAGATGAGACATGTGAGGTGACATCAATTTGTAAGACCCGAGAAATCTAATTTTCTTTAAAGGGTAAAATGGTAATTTCGATCAAAATCTGAATTTTCTGCAACCGATGATCTAAACTAACTTCACCGTTGAAATCGTCTTGCGAAATCTAGCTACCACGTCAAATTTCGTAGAATTCAGAGACAGTCAGAATTTCACGTCTTTCGAGGCACCATGTGTCGAGTGCCATATGATAGTTTGTGAGAAGTACACATGATTTGAGAAGACAGGCAGGGGACAAGGCTACCTATCAGATGTATCCATGTGGACTCATGTCACATGAATAGTGAGAGGATAAGAGATAGATGGTCATATGGTCATGTGGCCGTAAGGGTCCCTAAAGTCAACTAAGAGGACAAAAAGGGAATAAATGAGAAGAGAAAAGAACATCTTCTCTTCTTTTTTGGTCCGGTATCCAACAGTGAGGGGAGAGAACAGATTTTAGAGAGAGAGAGTCCAACTTCTCTCTAGATTTCCCCGCTGCCTGACTGGTCTCGCTCCTGGTCGGAGCAAGAGGAGAGCCGGGTCGCGCCGCAAGGGCCATGTGGCATTGATCGGTTTTGTGAGCTTCACAACTCCGGAGGTGGGGTTTTCCTTACTTGGTTATTTCTTGTTTAAAATCCATGACAATGGTTTTGGGCATTGTGAGGCCGGGAAGGGCCACGGATTTCAGTTCCAAGAAATAGAACCGATGCATGATGAGGGGGGTTGTCCATGGACAGCCCACAGACTGATGTGGGACTGTTAAAAACAGTCCCGATTTGCTTGTTGGACCGAAAATGTCAGTGTGAAGTTACTTGAATTGGATAGCATGAATTGTGTGGAAAATGATATGTTGATGCATGCTAAATTGATGTGTTAACATGAGTGGTTGAATTATGAAATATAATCGTAGCGAACTGTGAGGGAATTGATTATAGCGACCAAGTATCATCGTATCTATAAAATGCGGACATCGCTACGAGCTCGGGTGTGGGTGCATGGTATGGTTATTCACCACTCTTGGTGATTGTGGGTTGAGTTAGTCTTTGGGACAAAGTCCAATAAAGACTCATAGTTCAAATAATAAAATGAGAAATAATTAATGTGTGTTGGGCGTCCTTGGAACTCGGGTGTAGGAGACCCGTGGTATTATCCGAAAGGTTCTGCATGGGTGTGAGAGACCCGCGGTACTATCCGAAAAGGTTTTGCACGGGTGTGAGAGACCCACGGTACTATCCGAAAAGTTCTGTATGGGTGTTAGAGACCCGCGGTGTAATCCGAAAAGTTCTATTGCCTAAGAAAAAACACACGGTCATGTTCATCACTTAGACCTAGAGTTGAGTGATAAGAGTCGGGATTGACTCGGGATGGTTACCCATTGTCAAATTGCATTGGGTGTTGGTGAGCCAACAAAGGCTCGATATATGGGTGTTATTGGCATTACCAGTGACGATTGCCACACTTGGCATAGGCATGTGTGAGGGAGTCGGTGAGTGACTCGGGATATGGGCATGGAAAACATTTCATGCATGATATAGATCATTCCATGTATGAATTGTAAATTGTATGGAATGTGGATGTTTGTGTTGTACCATTGCATGTGCATTTTAGGTAGTGAGTAACCCATGTAGGAAAATATCACTACTAGGCATTGCTCACCCCGTCATGGGATCCCCCTTTCAGGTATAGGGAGTGTTCGGGAAGACGGTGCTCATTAGAGGGCGCTTTTGAGAAGAAAGGCAACATGTGGCTTTGATTACGTTTTTGTAAAACATGTATGAAATATTACAATTGAAACATGTTTGTATTCAAAGTGATGTAACAACTCTTGAAACTATTGTAATATAGTTAGATATATTTTGGTGAGTATGTTGTGTAGGCCAATGTGGCCATTTTTACCCATGTATGGGTCTCATGATATGAGATACTGTGTTTTCCGTGTGTCGACGGTGGGTCACTGGACGGCTCCTGAAATGGGGCATCACAGAGCACCCGACATCATGTGTTTTCAATGGTTAACGGATTGTCAACGGGACCCCCGGGATAGGGGTGTCACATAGGGTGAAGTGAGGGTATCTTCCTCAACTAGATCTTGCAGCTTCCTTCCGCCAACTCGATCATCTCCATAACTATTGTTCCAATCACTCACAAAACTACCTTCATCTTCATGCATTTCCTCTTCTTCATTGAATGATGATTCCTGGAGAGCAGCGGCCTCCTTCTTCTCAGCTTCGAGCCTTTGCATTTGCTGCTAATGTCTTCTAGTATGGACATACCGCCTGCCTGTCGACATATCCTCCATATAAAGCCAGCTATGAAATAAAAAATACGCCCCTTCTCAAGACTACTTAACACGTATTCTCAATCTCGATCAAAAGACATCATTGCACCAATTAAAAAACCAAATGTCTTTGGTTTGTTTATAGTTTTTAAAAACTAATTCTTGTTCTGAAAAACAAAATGAATAAATAAAATACAGAGAATTCATTTGGTTTTCCAGTATTCTGTTTTGAAAAAACACACAAACACAATGTAAAAATTTAGAGAATAAGAATAATTTTCAAAAACACCAAAATGGCGTTTTCTTTATTTTCAAAAACTATTTTCAACATCAGTTTTAAAAAAACATTATGAACCAAATAATCACTTTTTCCTCTTATTCTTCTTGTTTTTTGTAAAAAGTTTTTGAATAGACACTATGAGTTAGAAAACTGTAACGAAACAAGCCCTAAGGTCGCACCCACCAAGAAATGCGTATCTGAGTATTCTTTTAATCTCGCTGAGAGATCGAGCCCATGTACATCAGACTATGCACCCATTAAAACCATATCAACCCAAGATCTTGTCTCGACCATCTCTAGCCTCCATAGCTCGATGAGCCATCAAAACTTATCATTTAAAGGAAAACCAATGAAAAATCCCACAACTAATATGAAATCATAAACATATAATTATAAGACCAAAAATGGAGAAAAAAACATAAACAAACTAACTAAAAACACCTTCATAAGTTAGTTTCAACATCCCCAAAGCCACCCTAAGACAAATCGGATCAAAATCAACAATCAAAATACAAATGTCTCTGTAACAACTATCAGTATGAGTGGCCGACTATGATGAAGCTTTATCGGAGTTCGCGACTAATGCTTAGAACCGAGATAAATTTATGAATGCAAAGAAGAGAGAAGTGGGTGAGTGAGTGATTAAGGATGGAAATCGGGATTTTATAGTGAAATTCAAAGCAATGTTTGATATTACATAATCCCTTGAAATTCAATGGGATTAGTGATAGCAAACTATTGTATGGTGCGTAAGCTTTTTTTCCTTCATTTGTCTGTTTGCAATTACTGACTGTTATTGTATAAAAAGAAAGAAAAAGATAATGCATATATGAAAAGACAATACTATCCCTCAATTTCTTTTCTACTCAGATATTTGATTTTTTTTTATCAAGGGTTATAATTATTAGGAAATATTTGAATTTGAAGAAAGCAAAGCTTGAAAACTTACCATTTTCATCTTCATTAATGATTTTTTTTTAATTGAGAAGAGTGTTTTTAAGCCTCTTTAACAAATATTAAACAAAGCACATCTTCGTTTTCTTTTCCTATTATACCATTACCCTTTCAAAACGCTTCTACCAGCAAAGGAGTTTTGCCAAAAGTACACCCCCTGGGCCCCTACCTAATAAGTCATTACTCATCATCTTTTCTTCTTTTGTTGAAAAATATAAAATTTCTCATCCTCTTAAAATTAGTATTTAAATCATATTATATTTAATAAAAATAGATAACAAAATTTTTAAAATATATTTTAAGATTTACACAAATTCGACCATTCTAATAAATAAAAATTTATTACTAATGACAAAATTTAATAAAGCATTTTACTATATAAAAATAATATTTTAGAAAATAACAATGGTTGATAACTGATGAATATACTTTATACTCATTTTATCCCTATGTTTTACTTATATTTTTAGTAGTTTTATCATATAAATAAGTTATCTAATGTCGCAATGTTCATTCTTTGATTAGGTCACCTATAAGCCAATGTGGAGCAAAACAAGTGATAAAGCCCAAAAATCAAAGAAACTACACATGCTGGTTAAATACTATGATTTGATGTTTTCAACACTTTCCAAGATGATCTCAAATGGCTACAATATGTAAATGGATGGCTAGGAGACTTCTCGTGCTTTCCAATAGATCTTATTCACTCCATCTCTGACTTCAAACGATC
Source organism: Tetrastigma voinierianum (assembly GCA_016808115.1). Taxonomy (NCBI): domain Eukaryota; kingdom Viridiplantae; phylum Streptophyta; class Magnoliopsida; order Vitales; family Vitaceae; genus Tetrastigma; species Tetrastigma voinierianum. Next base: position 151,846 of record JAEQBH010005261.1, on the reverse strand, counting down.
GCTATAACCCTGCGCTTAAAGGAAAGAAAAGAAAGCTCAAAAATGACCACTGGAGAATTTCAGATATTCGCCTTATATCAATTTGTAGTAAGACCCTAAAAATTCTAATTTTCTTCGAAAAATGGTAAATGGTACTGGACCAAAATCTAGAATTTTTCTAGATTTCGGATGATGAAACGGACTTCACCGTAGGAATCGTCTCGTGAAATCTAGCTACCTCATGTCGCGCCCCGGGGGCGTTTGCATTTGTCCCGTGATTTGCCCAACTCTTAGAAGACGCATTATAGACTCGAGCATCCATCCTCGTTAGGCATTGGCGTGTAGAGTTCGAAAAAGCCTCCCGAGAGGTCGGCTATCTATGCCTCTTTGTCGTCTGCATCCTTGAGGGTCAAGGGGTTCTATGTTCCGAGTTGATACCATCAGTCACTGAGAGATCAGCTTTATTTGTGAAGGACCTGTCGTTCCCACAGATGGCGCCAAACTGATGATGGTTTTTCAATCGAAACTGGGCTAGAGCGCTCTGGAATCGTTGGGTCGGTCGAATGTTTCTGGATGTCAGGCTTCTCTGTAGAAATAAGAAACAAAGGATTGGCGGGGGTTCGTCCATTGCCTCTCTGATGCCTAAGTCAATTCTTTCCGGTGGAAAAGAAGATCAACTGCTTAGGAAATGAATTTTCTGTGCGTACCTTTCACCGGTGGGGGTGGCTTAGTATTTATAATGGATGATTATGATAACTTTCCTAGTTAGATGATGATACTAAACGATATCTTTCCTTGTTGGAGGATGACACGATATTTCTTCCATTGGGCAAGGGATTTTATTTCCTTATCGTTAACTGATTAACAAGGGATAATTAAGGAGCAATGATTAGGAAATATCCTACTTTCCTAATTGGTGGAGATTAGGTATTTTCCTTTAATACAAATTCCTTGGGCTGATTATATTACCGGTCTTTTGAAGGGGTGAATTGGGCCCTCGTTCTGGGCCTATGGTTGAAGGATATCATCAAGGGCCGAGCGTTGGTACCGGGCCTGCTTTTAATCTCCTCTTAAGCCTGCCATTTGGGCTTAGGTTCGGGCCCGCGCGCCTATTATTTTAAAACCCGATCAATGCAATGGCAGCACAAGAAGCCTCATAAAAGGCTTCAGATCCCTTATAAGGATAGATCGCTTCGAGAAGATTTCTTTCTATCTCCCATTTTATCTCTCTCTCTCTTCCTTTATTTTCCTTCAATAGTCTCTCTTTCTATATTGCTTCATCAATATCTTATCCCCTTTCTATTATATATGTGATAAAAGGAGAGTAATATATGTTTTCCTTAATCTTATTTTGTATTATAATTGCATACTTTACAACACGTTATCAACACGAGTTTGCTTGAAGGTAACTCCTTAACCCTAGCTTAAAGCTGGTTTAATTTTATAATGTCACAATTATATATTTGGTCATAGTTAATACCATGGATGGTAATCGCTTCTAAAATTTAGAAGTCAGGGGTCTATTATATAAAGATCTCATATAACATATACTGGTAATTGGGCATCGCATTTAATCATGATAAAATACGTAATCTTTCTTTGATTATCCTCGTCCCCTACCCATAGGTGCCTTCACCCAATTTCAAGTTTTAGTGCTAACATGCTACCATGTTTAGATAAGTCACGTGGCTGGGAGACACCTCACGTGAATTCACCTCCTTATGTGTCGCTAGTAAGGAAAATAAAAGATATTAAGACTACTGCCGACATGGGCAGGCCATTTCATTGTCTGTCTTAAGTATTGCTCCCATGGTCGTAAAGTGTAGTTACAGGATCGTGAGGTACACCTCGATTAATCCTATGAACTATAAATAGGCAGGACACCATGTGTCATCATATATTAGTTTCCTTTTCTTATTAGTAGTTAGAATTTTTTTTTAACATCTATTCACTATCCACAAAGATCATAATATTATGTTTCTCACAAATCAAGCCTCCACCGAGATCTCAACCTTGGACCCCAACCCTCCTCAAGCTTGTTTGAGCTCTTAACTAGATAGAATACTTATTTCTATTGAAAAATTAACTTTATCAAAATTTGAATAAAGTGTTAATTTTTCGTATGAATTTAATGAGGATAATCTTTTCCTCATGGTATTTTATCATAATATTTTTTATTTTTTTATTTTCTATAAATATGTTTAAAATGTTATACAAACATTACATAAATATTTTCTATTTTTATCATAAATTCTATAAATTTAAATTATCATCATATAAATAAATATTAAATTAAACTATATATATATATATATATATATATATATATATATATATATATATATATATATATATATTAAGATGTTAAAATGGTAATTTTAAACCCATAAAAATAAAACAATTTAATACTTTAATAAAAATAAAGTATTAGAGAAATAAAATATAACTAAATACTTAAATACTATTAAATATTATTTAAAAATAAAAATTGTATTCAATATTAAGTCAAAAAACAAAAGCCACAAACTAATCTGTTAGGAGCTTCATATCTCTACTTTTTTAGCTAGGGAGATATTTATGCCATCCTGGAGAATGAGATGAAAGTCTTAAGGCTAATCAAAATGCTTTCTTTGACCGATATTTTATAACATGTCTCGTAGGTATAAAATCGCTTTTATATTATTAAAATTACCAAAACCGATAAATAAATAGATATTTCATAAATATGTAAAAATTTGGGATAATTGACATGAATAATTCATAGTTTGATCGATTGTCTCGTCTCATTTCTGTTTAACTATGAATAATCCTATGTACGTTTAGGAAGGTCCCATATCATATCAATCATACCAAAGGACTAGCTTATCAGGTTTTAAAATGTCATATGTGACAATCTAATTGACCCTAAAATTTTTATTTTTATTTATAAAAATCGATTTGATTCCCTCCCACTCTCCATCACATGTTACTATCTAATTGGCCTCGACCCCTCTCTCTCCTCTTTCTCTCTCCCCACCTTCCACCTCCACCTTCAACCCACCTATCCCGTCGCCTCCGCCCTAAAAACCAGATATTTAGATGATAAAACTCCATGAATACAAAGAAAAGATTGCAAACCCAATCTCCTAACTGTCGTCAAAAGCCCCAAGTCATTATTCTGTGTTCCCACCCCATAAACTATAACCTAACACCGCTTGTACGGCCTCAGGCGCTGGGGCCTAAGGCGGCATTCTAAAAGGGGGCCTATTGTGTATAAATTTTTTTTTACTTGTATTATTAATATTAAGCCTAAAACCTAGTTTATTATGTTAAAACCTAAAATCATACTACAACAATCAATTCACAAAGAGGGTTTTTGATTGGCTCACCCCGAACCTCCTATCACCACTACTATACTAAAAATATATCAAACAAATAAAAAAATTTATCTGATGAACCATTAAATTTGAAAGTTTACTCATCAGCTATGTGTGGTAATAGATTTTCAATACCAAAGCAATGTTTATAACTCGAATATTACAACTATCACTACCATATGGCTATAATCAAGTGAGTGTTTATAACAATTAAATATATTGCTGAAATTAGTCTAAATAATAATCAATGCAACTGGTAACTTAAATAAAGTATGATTAGATCCCCAATATAATATTCCAATATTTAAATTCTGGAACCTGGACGGATTGTCAGTTGTCACTTACAAAGCTACAAAATCGGGAATGTGTGACAATGTAGCTGGAACCTCGATCGGAGAAGTGAGAGTTTATTAATCGGAGACAAACGCCCTAACTATCGGCGATTGGCGAATCAAGGCCGACCGGATTCTCGATCTGGATTCGGATCTCGATCTTGACGGAGATCGAGATCGTCCGAACGGAGATATGAGACCGGTGGGACTGGACCGTGACCGGATCGGATTGATTCTGAGAGAATCGAGGGGTGTTTCGCAATGGGGCGTAATGTGTAGATGAGACTATGGGACTTGAGTGAGTGAGGGCTAAAAAGTGAGGTTTTAAGAGGGCCTAAATTCTCATTAAGGTACTGGTCTCAAGGGCCTATTTTTTAGAAAGGGCCCGAGGCGATCGCCTCACACCCGCAGGTCACCCTATGTCGCCTCCCTCCCATTTTCTTCTTCTGCAAAAATAAGGCATGCGGCATCACATTAGCCCTCTCCCTCCTCCCTAACCGCCAAATTTCTATCTCCATCTCTGACTCGAACTAGACTCTGAGGTTTCACGACATTCCGTTCAAGGCCGTCTGAGAAGCCAGGAGGAAGTCAGAAACATCACGATGGACATGGCAAACGCGAGCAACGGAAGAATAATTATCGGGAGAAGGACGGCAAGGCATCAAGCACGACGACAAACCCATTTTACACACCCACGAAGATCGAAGATCGAAGATCGAGAAAGAAATTAGAAAGATTTGGGAATGGGGTTTATTGGGGGATCGAGATTTGAAGTGTTTTTTTTTTCTTAAAACACTCCCAAGTACTTCCTCAAAGAAACACTTGAGCGTTTTAAAAGTGCTTTGCAGCTAAAAACGCCAAAAGCAATGCCAAACAAGTCTAACATTGCGGCCCCATCCTTCCTTAAATTCTAATCAACGTAATTGGATAACATAGAATAGACGACATGTGAACACTAAGATAAATAAATAAATAAATAATCATCTATTACAACAATTTAAATATCAGGCGATTTGCGTAGACTTTTTAGGAAGGTTTCGTCTCGCTATACTAATCCAATGATAAGGATGGGAAAATACAATAAATTGTATTTAAAATAGGGAAGTCCGGCTGGTAAAAAGAGAAGAAGAAGCCGATTCATTCAATCAAGGAGCCGATAAAATTTCTTGTAATCTCACCATTGTTATATCTTTTACCCAAAGGGACAAGTAGGACTTCAAGCTCGGATCGTGGAACTGATTAGAAGAAGATAACCAAAGAGAAATGTAAAATACTTTAGTAAATCAACCTAACTCAAAGACAAGCATGCATATGGCAATCAAGGGGTTCGTTTACCTTCTTAACTCCTCGATATCGCAATCGAAGAGAGGTATCGAATCGCTGATATATCCTCAACTTCCTTAGCATTGAAGCAAACATCTATTGAGCTGTCTCGTAGAACCCACCAACCATGAGATAGATACAACGAAGGATATATCCGATTAATTCTTAAGACTTTGCATAAATTAATAAAAGGGACAAAGAAAAATAGTGTTAATAGAAGAAAAAAAATCATTTCAATGGTTACTTCTGCGACAACTTGTACAATTCGCCTGGAAGATAGGGGAAAACAAACGCCTAGAAAGACAATCCACAAAAACACGAACGCTACAATCGAGAGTCAACAAGCCTCGAATCCAAGGGAAACAGAAAATGGTAAACGTGATTTTCGAACGGGTGGGATCCAATTATGACTCCTTACATCGGGCGCCTAATACTGTAGTATTAAATGCGTCATTGACTCATCGCCCCTCTAAAATATTTGAATCCTGACAACGCTTCAGTTAATAGGGCACAGTAAACGAGTGTGGGTCAAGCTCGTGAGCCCCCAGGCTAAGGCCCTTGTGCCTCCCCAATGGACAAGCTTGGGCTGAACAATCAAGTTAGGTCCAGTCAGGAATCATAAGGGCCGATCCATTCTAGAATTCATCAAACACCACAACCCTTGTCCCAAGGAGTTAGTCCACGTTGCTGACCGGTTAGCCGAGCACGAGAAAAATAAGGTGAGCAAAAATGCAAAAATTCCAAGAAACACAATTTCATTAATTACACCAAAAGGCGTTCATAATTACACAGCAACGCTTACAACCAAGCGATCATACTTCAACGATTACATAACCTAGCCTGGCTGAAAACTGAGCCTAAGAAAGAAGAAAGAGGAAAAAGTTGAAGAAGAGGCTAAGAAAGGGGATCCTAAAGAAGATGAAAAAGAAAAAGCTCCGCCACCTGGGAGAGGGGTTCTCGGTCACGAGACCCATTCGAAGCTAACCACCCATGGACACCACAAGGCGAAGGGGCATATAAGGTTCAGAAATATCCCTCCAAAAGAAAAATTAGCGTTGCCCAAACATTCTAGCCCGGCCGACCACCCAACATCACATTTAGCCCAAAGAACAATTGGAAAGGCACCTGGTGACGATGCATTACGCCATACATACACACCAAAAACTCCAAATTAGCCAATGGCACAAAATAAGCCATTACACACCGGGCACATTTTATAGGGGTTTTGAACCTATAGAAAACCCCAAGAATCCACATTAAATGTGCTACCGGAAATATAAAACTCTTCATTAATGCGCACGTTGGAACACACAAGCATTAACGGCCCCCCATTCCCAATGACAGGTAAGGTCTAGTGTACGGTATTTTTCCAGTCGGAGAAGAGTGATCTCTCCAACCGGAAAAATGGGGGCATTGTGGGTACCATGGCTTTTGACCCCCCACCTCTAGTCAAAGGGCCCAGACAGAGCAAGGCCCACGGGCTAGGCTTAAGCTCCAAGCCTAAGTCAGACTAAGCACCTCGCTACAATCCAAACCTGGGCATCCTCTCCAATGGACAGTCAATGTATTATCTGACACGCCTTTTCAGCCGGGCCGATATCTCTAAAAAGGCGATCGGGTCAAACGATCACCCAACCGAACCTCTTAGCTCAAGAACGCCCCTCCACTAATCACAGCGGGTAATCCCATGAGGGTCAAACGTTTATTGAGGTGCGGGAAGACACGGACAATCGAGCTATCCAAAAGGAAAAATAGGTCACGAGGTGCAAACTAAGGGTTATTCCCCTTCCGTTTCGCAAATCGGTTAACCACTTTCCATAAAAAGTGGATCATCCCCTTCCTCCATAAAGGAGGAAGAGATCACAACAGGTAGGGGATCTGATACATTCTCGATAAACTTACTCATTTTTAAGCTCTCTATTTCTGCTTAACTTGGGCACGGAGTCGGGCCGGGCACGCCACCGCCGGTGCCTTATCTCTGCCTTGTAGGTTTTTGTCACGTTAATGCCCACGATCCAAGGGATTCTAAGAACTGTGAGACCAGCTTGTGAAGGGAGGTCCCTGGTTTGAGTCATAGTAAGGACAATTTACAACCTTATAACTAAAGTGTTTCCGCTTTCAAAAAAAATAAATTCATCAATTCGACAAACATCTATTAACCTCATTAATTTTAGGTAAAATGTATTTTAAAAATAGGAAGTGATGAATTTATTAACGAAACATGAAATAGCTATAGAAATATTTATTAAAAATGAATTACAAATATAGAAACATACAATAAAAAAGTATTTGTAAATGAGATAAAAAGAGACAATATTAAGAAATAAGTTATCAAAAATAAGATATTTCTTATTTTTCATCAATATTATCCAACCTCCTCTTATCCGAAATCAGAATCGTTTCTCTCTCTTTTATCTCGCTCGTGCCCTTGTTCGTTAGGAGATGAGAGGTGATTTTTAATCATTTCGTGATGAGTGCTTAAAACACTAGATTATACTCGCCATTTTGCATTTTCATGTTGATTTGGCATTATTTATATAATTTTAGTAGATTCCTTATTTAGTTTTTGTTTGAATACAGCATGATGAGGCGAAAAGAACAACTTCGAAGCCATTTTGGGAGAAATGAGGAGCATGCAAGGAGTTGATCGCTAATGCCGCGACGTTCCACGCCACGACGTCACCAAGTCACGACGGGGTCGGAATAAATGCACGCCACCACGTCAGCGATGCCACCATCGCGACGTCACCACGCCGCGACGCCAAACAAAATCTGCCCTCATCATTAAAAGCAAATTAGGTTCAAATTAGGAGATCGGGAAGCGCACGCAACGGAGGCACTGCCAGAGCAGAGTGACATCGACGAGGAAGTGTCTCGGAATTGTAACGCTTTTCATTTTTCGTATACTCGGATCTTAGAACAATGTTTTCATTATTAAAACGCTTCATCTTTTCTTCCATTATGTTTCCTAGATTTTTCTAGGGTTACATCAAACCCCAATATACGATATGGATTATGATTGATCTTTATGTTATTTCAATTGTTTATAAATCATTTAATCTACTCTATACCTGTAGTTAAATTATATGATAATGTTCACAAAGATTAGCATAGCCGAGACCAAGATCCGAGATTCGAGATGAGTGGCATTCGTATCCGCAGAGAAGTCGATTCGTCATCAGAGATATTCCCACCGAAGGTGGTATCTAGGGGCAGAACATTTAAGCATTTCGAATACCGAGTCGAGACAGATATAATCATTCTATTTATGAGATAAAGGATATACCCGAGAGAGGATATCTCGTAGGCAAGATCACCTCACCATAGGCATATTATAAATGTATCAATAACACTCTCTTTTAGAAAAACAATCCATTTAACGATGTGGGGAGTATATAACCTCAGGCTTTAAACAACACTTTAATTAAATCAAAGGTTAGTTTTTACATAATCAACTCCCTTTAAAGTCATTCGATATCAGTTCAAAAGCATAATCTCGTAGTCAATTTTGCCTTTCCCCTCGTGGATCGACATTCGTACGTTAAGTACACTATATTACTGGGGCTACGCTACTCCTGCGCACGTAGCATTAATTTTATACACCGCGCTTTCGCCCGCTGCTTTCGGCGTCGCCGGGAAAGGCTTAAATTGATATAGAGTAGTAAGCACATAGATAGTATTCTGAAATTTTCTTTACTTTTGTTTATTTGTTACAAGTGCTGGTAATTTGGTTTGGTCAGGGCTTCAGGTGTTATCTGCGAAGATGTGGTTCAAAGTGAGTACATGCGGCTGTACCGAGATCGAACTAATCAACACCTCTCGTGGTGATCCTCGGGAAATAAAGACTTCGCACGACAAGGCCGAGAACAGAGAACGTAATGCATTAGAGATCTTACAACATGGAAACACGGAAGAACAGAGTTTGGTGTTGAGCAACCTGAACTACGTAGAAGTCGAATGGGAATCACTGAGGAGTCAAGCGCCACCATTTATACAAAAATCAGACGATCCAGATACGCTTTCTGGGGATGAAGTTCAGACATCGCCGACCGTTTGCGGCAGATAGCCATCGACATTCACCGATTCAAGCAAACAACTCGAATTGAAGTCACCACAAGCAAGGCGCATGCTTCGTAACATCTTATTCCATGACTACCTCATGAGAACCCAAACATGCATTTGACTAATTTTTCTCGGGAGCTACATACTATCAAGTATAACGGAGTCACTGAAGAAGCGCTAAGGCTAAGGCTGTTCCCATTGTCACTCGGGGATAGAGCCAAACACTGGTTAACCAGTCAGCCACCAGATTCCATTACTACATGGAATGACCTGGTACAAAAATTTCTGACCAAGTTCTTCCCACCGTCGAAAATTGCACAACTTGTGCAAGAGATCAACACATTTGGACAACTTGAGGGGGAGAACCTGGCTGAGGCATGGGACAGGTTTCATGAATTATTGAGGAAGTGTCCCCACCACCGACTAACAACCGTATGGATGCAAGTCCACACCTTCTACTAATGGTCTAAGAAATGCAACCCTAACGATGATCGACAAGCCTCACCGAGGATCATCGACTTAAGAAAACCACAGATCAAAGCAAGATTTAGATTCTAGAAGACGCGCGACCAATACTAATCGGGCCTAGGAGAGAAGGCTATACCAGTTGAATACGGCGGGTGGCAACCGACAATGCGCTCCTCAACAACCGGGTCAATCACGCGGGTACGCCTAACTAAGCAGCTTGAATAGACAAGAGGAACGCCACGCCATACGCACCAACCCCGGGAATCGTGTGAATTTAGGGTCAGCATAGTAGTGCATTGTCACGGAACCCTATCAGAGCAAGTCAAGACGTGGGTCGAGGTTCGCCGTGAATCAATCACCGCAAAGAAGGACCGTGATGGGGAACGGCTACCGAATCGACCGTGACAAGGCGGGCGAACAATCGTAACCGTATCAAATAAACTATCAAGGGTATGGGTATGAATAATCGAATAATATACCATCAAACCGAGATAGTGGGAACCATAATTCCCCGAGAAAAGGTAGACTTAACAAGCCCTAGCAAAGATGCTCACTCTCACACAATCGCCTTCATGAATGAGACAAAAGGCAAATATGCAACAAAGAAGTGCAACCCAATTGGAAAAACCAAGACGCTTGAGAAATCCGGGAGGTACAGAGGGGGCAAATGGCCAATCTATTGGATTGTGAGAGGCAACAGGTTCACTACCAAGCAATTCGTAGGTAAACCCAGAGAGAAGGAAAAAGAGTACTGGCACACCACTCTAAGGAGGAAAAGAGTTGGAATCCCTTGAGTCGCAATCCAAAGAAGAGAACAAAATTAAGGAGCAAGACCACAAAGATCCTAAAAGGCCAAATACAAGATGAGCAACCCGAGATACGAGAGTAATCAAAGATAATAAAGTTAGGGAAGAACAAGGAAATTGCATAAAAACAGCATTTAACCTCATACCAATTCGTGATCCTCGCAGGTCAAGAAAGGCGTTAGAGAAGCAATTTGCAAAGCTTGACATCTTCAAGAAGCTACATATTAATATACCCTTTTTGGAGGCACTGGAGAACATGCCAAGCTACGTGAAATTCATGAAAAAGATCTTACAGTAAGAAGAAGTTAGAGGAATATGGGACCATCGCGAACCGAGGAATGCAGCCACATCCCGCAAAAGAAACTCCCCAAAACTTCAAGATCCCGGCAAATGCTATACCGCTCTCTCTATAGGGAACCAAGATCCGGAAAAGCCTGTAGGATTGGGGGCCGCATCAACTTGATGCCGCCATGTTTAAAGGCTAAAGTCAGGAGCCAAATCGACCACAATCAGTTTGCAACTCGCAGATAAATCTTATCAACATCCTCGGGGCATAACGAAAATGTCCCAGTAAAAGCTGGTAAATTCGTTACCCAGCCAGACTTCAGCCATTCTAGACATGGAGGAAGACGACTCAGCTCCAATTATACTTGGCACTTCCGGCCACTTCGAAAAGCTCAAATCAATGTGCAAGAAGGTGAACTCCAAATTGAGAGTCCCAAGGAGAAGAGATCATTTTCCATGTATTCCAAATTCCCATGAAGCATCCAGATCGACGATCCAAATGAAGACATCCCTTTGAACTTCATTATACGAGATTTTGCAAGACAAGGCGAATAACTCCGCAGTGCCTATTATTGCACGTAAAAACACCGAGGATGCAAGTACATGAACAAGAGTATTTCATCCACCTTTAACACGGGGTGCACACTAAAAGGAGACGTAAAATCTCCTAATTTTCTTCTAAGAATATCGACACCGAGATTCAGTAATACTTAGCCAACACATTAAACATAGCGCTTCGAGGCAACCCAAGTTTCTAAAACTCGTTTAAGCTTACGCTTCATTGTTGTTTTCTTTAAATTTTCAATTTTAAATGCGCATCCATGATCAGTGTTTCTCGCTTATTTGGTTTAATTTCAGAGACTCCGGGAGGTGTAGGGTCCGAGGCTTGCAGAGGGTTCAAAGTCCGAAGGGAAGTTTACAAGGAGAGTTCTCACAAATCAGGTTTTCGTATATAAATTATCTGAGACTCGCCACGCCGCGACGTGAGATTTCACGCTGGCACGCCATTTTTCGGGCGCTCACACGCCGCGACGTGAGATTTCGCGTTGCGACGCCATTTTGTTGAGTTGCCCGCCGCCGCGACGTGCAGGATTCCACGTCATGACGCCGTACTTATCTTCGCCACGCCGCGACGCGGATTTTTCACGCCGCGACACGCCGCTTTAACACTTTCAGCCACGCCACGACGCATTCTCACCGCCGCGACGTCAATTTATGAAGCTCTGGTCACGTCAGCGACGCGGATTTCACGCGACGCCACAGGTCATTATCGCCAAAGCACGCCGCGACGTAGTCCCGCACGTCGCACGCCATTTGGTGTTTGCCCCTCGCCACGTCGCGACGCGGGTCCCGCAGACGCCGCGACGCGGACTCGCTTTTGTACTCCCAAGAACGCCCACTTTCCACATTCACCGCACGACTCTCTACTCAAAACCCTATTCCCCCGTGATCCCAGCCAATCGACCCGGCTGGAGCTTCTCATCACACCGGCCGAGACCACCACCGCCGCCGAATTAATCGTAGTCACCCTCATCGCCGCGGTCATAAGGGTATCCCTACCACCGCGCACCCGATTCTGGGCTTCGGGTACGTGAAAGGCCCAGTGGTTCAGTCATTTGTTTTCGCTGTGACTAGATTCTAGTTTTGGGCAATGTATCCTCATTTTGGGTTAGCTAGGTTCCATTAGGGTTTTGAGTCTCATTTAGGTGTTTATGAGTCCTTAGGTAGTTATTAGTTGCTCGTCATGGGAGCACATTAGGTGTCTAATTTTTATCGTTTAGGTCAAGGCTGCCCGCAAGAGGCGTAGTCAGTCGCTAAGCTGAGTCACTAATGTAGGACCTCGACTCCCACATTCGATGCCCTCATGTTTGTAAATGTGAGGCGCTCACGGTCAGTACAATTTGCAAAACCGCCTCATTCATTATGAGAAGGCTCTCACCCGACGATTTCTTCCAAGAAGACAATTACGCTAAGGTGGCGTGTGTTTATGCCAACCCTCGTCCGCGGCGATGAGCGTAGGCGCGACGACGCAACCTCGCCTCCCATGTCCTCAAAAAGGTCAGGTGCGAGGTGTGTATCGTCGACTTCGGGCCACGGAAGTCACAGCCTACTACGGCCTGTAGCATATCCCACTCGCCCATTCGACGCCGCGAGCACCCCCATTATCCCGAGGTCATCCGCGGTGTTGGACCAACGGGCCGGTGAGTGGAGGATCAATAGCCCGTGCCACGCAAGAACTTCAAGGCCAAGCATTCGCCTACATTCCTAAGGCGTGGCATCACTTTATCACTTCGCCTTATACCGACGACGAATGTGCGTGGAGGCGATCACCAAATACCCTCGTCAACTACGCCTATCTACAGATATACCATTTGACGTTGGGCGTGTTATCGATGCCATCCTCCATAACCTGGATGCAAAGATGAACCCTGTGGCACCTTTTTCTCGATCTTCACAGGTAAGCAAGTCTGGTGCCCTCGACGACACCGAGGCCCGGCTTCATCCCATCAAGGCCATATTTCCACAAGCTGACACACTGTGTCCCAACCCGAGGGGGTCTATGACCTCGACATGAGCCCTCGGGACGAGACGAGCTTCCCGTGACATTCCAAGCTCGCGCATGATCTCCCGTGACACCCAGAGGACGTCACCCTCTCTCGACCCCACCACCTCCACCCTGCCACTTCAGCGACTCCCTCCTCCCTAGTCCTTCCTCCGGAGCATTGAGGACCCGGTGCTCTCACCTCACCGAGCCGCTGACGATCTCCGGGAGGAGACCCAGAGCACCGAGTCCCGTTACTCAGACACGGAGGCGCCGCGGCCGACACAGCCCCGTCAATCAGCCATCTACGCAGCTATTCACAAGCCATGTGCCCAAAATACAAGCACCCTAGCTTTCCACCCCACCGCCACCGCCACCGCAGTTGATCTGGCCGTGGGAGTCCCTACCTATGTTTTATTTTACCGGGGACACCGATCTTTGCTCGTGGGGTGTATTTTGTCTCGATACTATGTTTTGTTTATCACGCTTTATTTGCGTTTTGTTTTAGTTTTAGTAGTTTATAGTATTGTTAGTTGTTCGCATTTGGGTTGTGTTTTGTTTTAGTATTGTATGCAAATAGAAGGTTAGTATTTGCTTGGAAGTTATCATGGCATCGTATATTTTGCTTATGTTGTGAGTCGCTGTTAGTTGTTTGTTTGTTTTAGGATATTCATGCATAATGTAGTAATTGGGTATCTCAACAGCTATGTTGAAAATTCCGAGGATCAGATTTTAGATTGAAATTACTATAGATTTGTTCAGATGCATACATTTGCTCGATGCCTCTAATTAGATCAATAGGTGAAAAGTGCTAGTGAACCAATCCCGTAGTCAAGAAACCACCTCAAAAATCCCCATCACACTCACACACTAAGGATTCCACGAAAGATGCATACCGAACCAACTACTAAAGTCGACCAACCTAGGGATTCTGAACCATTCGAGTGATTGGACACCTAAACAAAAGAGGATTGCCATCGAGCCCCAACCAAAAAGAGAAAAAATACAAAAACACGAGAAAAGAGAAAAAGAAAAAGAAATAAAATAGGTATATGCATAAGAATAAGCTGGATCATCCAATCGAATCCCGGCACACTCGAGAGGCCTATCAAAGCCTAATGCCCCGAGCTAACTCGGGCCGGAGTCATTGACTTCACGCCTGCTACATGGGATGTATATTTGGATCATTCACGCAACCTAGGGCCATCGAGTTTGGTTGAGTGTTCGGGGTGAAGTTTGAAGGGAACTTAATGCCCGGTGCCCTTAACCAACTGGTGGGAGTCACCAATGGATCCCGCTACAGGAACACTTGGCTAAACTTCGCACTCCAGTCTTCTTCCATTTTGTTTTGGCACATAGGAAATTTTAGATATGTAGACATGAATAATTGGCAAGGTCTCATCCCTTGCCTAGTTCGATTCTTCCTAATGTGGCTTTGAACTTAAGTTTGGGGGCATCGGAACTCAGGCATATTCCGAGGTCACCTACCATAGGCACATTGTGGCTCCTGGGAACGGCCATTGAACACTGGCTGAGTGGATGCACTAGCCGGGCCACATACCCCAATCGAAGTCACCGAAGTCAAGTATCCTGTGATGCCTTCATCAACATCGAGCAAAACAAAGGTATGTGAACTACCCAAATTGATCCCCTATTTTTCAAGATGGCATTACTGGGTTTTAGTGAGTCAGATAGTGTCTGTGTGTGTCCTGTTTAGTTTCCGCTTCGTCAGGGCAAGCAAGAAATTGCTTGGGGTGTGGATGAGTGCTTAAACACTCGTGATTATACTGCTGGGCCAGTCTTGCATTTTCATGTTGATTTGGCATTATTTATATAATTTTAGTGTTAGATTCCTTTATTTAGTTTGCTTTGGAATACTGCATGATGAGGCTTAAAAGAACAAACTTCCTGGAAGCCATTTTGAGAAATGAGGAGCATGCAAGGAAGTCACGCACGCCGCGACGCCTCCACGCCCGACACGCCACCAAGTCACGACGCTGGGGTCAACAAATGCAGACGCACCCACGTCAAGCATGCACCATCGCCGCGACGTCACCACGTCGCGATCGCCGCCAAAATCGCCCTCATCATTAAAAGAAATTAGGTTCAGTAAATCGTGGAGATCTGTGAAGCGCAC
This sequence comes from Tetrastigma voinierianum, assembly GCA_016808115.1. NCBI lineage: Eukaryota > Viridiplantae > Streptophyta > Magnoliopsida > Vitales > Vitaceae > Tetrastigma > Tetrastigma voinierianum. The sequence continues at coordinate 136,556 of JAEQBH010005261.1, read as the reverse complement.
GAATCCGAGGCACCTGCTCGAGAGCGTAAGTGACACCGATTTCGAGGAAGTGCCCTGAATTGTAACACTTTCACTTTTCGTATATTTTCGATCTGTACAATGTTTTCATTATTAAACAAGCTTTCATCTTTTCTTCCATTATGTTCTCTGGGGATCTTTTCTAGTGGTTACATCAAACCCCGTCATACGATATGGGATTAAGGATTGATCTTTATGTTATTCAATCGCTTATAAATCGGTCGAATCCTACTCTATACCCGTAGTTAAATTATATGTGATAATGTTTGGCCAAGACAGCATAGCCGCATCAAGATCCGAGGGATTCAGAGACGAGGGTATTCAGGACTGGTAGAGTAGCCTTCTACGATTCGTCAATAGAGATATTCCTAATCTGAAGGTGGGCATTTAGTGGGTAGAACATTTAAGCATTTCTAATCCAGTCGAGATAGAGATACTCGATTCTATTTTATGAGATAGCGGATATACCTCGAGAGAGGATATTCTGAGGCAAGATCACCTCACCATAGGCATATTATAAATGTATCAATAACACTCTTTAGAAAACAATCCACTGAACTATGATGTGGGAGATATAACCCCAGCTTTAAAACAACACCCTTTAATTAAATCACGCTTGTTAGTTTTTACATAATTGAACTCCCTTTAAAGTCATTCTTCAGATATTGTCTGAAAAGCATAATCTCTCGTAGTCAATTCGCTTCTTCCCATGGATCGATATCTCGTACGCAGTACACTATATTACTTTCAGGCTACGCTGCACTACAAGACTTAGGCATTAATTTTATACACCGCTTTCTACTGGTCACTGTCTAAAATCACCCTTCCCATCCTTTTCTTTCGATATGAGTTTTTTCAATAAGGTGGTTTTCACATCCATTTGGGTTTTCCTCTTTTTTCTTAGTTTACGTTGCTTGTCACCAACCTCACAGGGCGTTCCAACTTATCACATGTGGTAGTCAGAGTTGTCGACGCCATTTTTCGTGGGTTTTCTCTGCCAAAAGTTTATATGATAAAGTTCAACCCGACATAGTCATCAGATCAAATCATGTTCATCTGGAATCTTAGATATTTCAGACATTATTGGAATATCAAATGTGTAGTAGGCCTTGAGTCAATCATTTTTGTTACTAACATGAATGTTGCATCATCTTCTATAGTTTTTATCACTCTTGTTTCTGTGTTTCTATCGATTATATTGCTAATCTAAATCAATAAATTTATATATTTAAAAAAATAATAATAATTATTGTCCATTATGCCTAGCTCATGTGCTAAAGCATGCAACATTTCAAAAAGGCAGGGGAGGGGTCCCGATGGGAATAGTTTCCTACATTGTAACTAAAGTATTTAACTGTAAAAAAAAAAAGTTAATTATTACTTGGAGTTTAAAATAATATAAGTTAATTATGCCTTTTGGGATACACCCCAAAATTAAGACCACATAATAGTAATACTAATTGCACTTTTAGTGACAACTCTATAAAATCTCTATCTCCCAACCTCACCTTCCCTTCCATTCCAACTCTCCCATGGCTATCAAGATCGCCGCCTCCTCGTGGTGGCACTCATCCGGTTCATGGCTTAACGCAATCGCAAACCTGTGGATCTGCGTTCGGGCTTGAGGCCTGGGCCCGGTCTCACTTCTGTGCTTGAAACCAAATAAGGAATAACCTAATGGTCGGGATGCCCTCATGGAGATAAGGTCACACGAATGAGATTTATCTTCTTCTCGAATCGTCAATGTTCTGCCTGAATGTTATCTACGATCGGCGTTATCACCCGTAGATCTGGCTGGTCGACTATACTCACCTCACTAGTGGTTCACGACCGGGTGTTAAAAACATAATTACTAGTGGTACTCGTGATGTAGTCCCGACCGACATCGGCATCTCCTCCTCCTCAGACGCGGGAGATGGGGAAAAGGACTGATAATGTTCTGGCCAAGAATAATAACCTCTCGTGACACCCTCCACTTCCTCTTAAACCGTGATACGCCTTCCACCTCACTATCACTACCTATCCTTTCGCTCAAAATCTTCTGAGTCACTCGACATCCAAACCCTATGGAAGCCGAGTGCTAATTCTCCTTTCCTTCTCGAGAACCCTCGACCAAAGAGCCCCTTCACCGTCGGGCTTCCCATTAAAAAGAAACAGAGAAGAAGATAGATGGGAGGCAAGGGATTCATACATTTTCAACGATGCCTCCTTTAACGTTACCTTCCCTCAGCCCTCCACCCACCATCATAATCGCTCTCTGACTTTCGGGCCCACTGCTTCTCAAAGAAGCCCCATAACTTCGAGCTTCACCCCTTCAAAGACCCCATTGAATCTTTTGAAACTAGACCTCAAAAAGCCCTTTATGACTCCGAGCCCTCCACAAATACCTAGTCGTTGGGCTCATGTGCTTCAACCCACAAAGCTCCAGTTTCGTTTCAATAGGTCCCCTTAATCCATCGCTGCAAGGTCGGTTTGGATTTGTGTGGACTTTTTGGTTTTACTCAAGGTCGACTCATCACCACGGCGCCGGTGGGATATAACTCAACCGCCCTCGAGCCCCCCGCCACGTGAACCCGTCCCCAACTCCCCCCTTTCACCCGTCTCATCCAATTGCCCCTCCCACCTCACTCCATTGCCATTTTCTAAAGAGGTGAACCACGCGCTCGACTGCTACAAGAGTCATGCACTCATCATCTCCCTCAGGATCCCTTCCTGCAAAACCTTTCTTTCCCTTCGCCGAAAAGACACCTACACCTATTGACAATCATAGCTTCTCAAACCCTCTCAGATATTGACGGTGTTTGGCCTCTATTTCACTTCATGTTTCACCAATATATACTAATTTCACAACTAATCGGTTCAATGTCAGTTTCTTCGCCTATAGCCAGAAAACCCTACAACCCAATTATAATCATTAAACCTAAGAAGCCCGACACAAAATACGTGGCCACCTGAGATATTTCCATTACTCGGCGGGACACGGAACATGACAAATTTCAAAATCATAATATGGATACAGGCAAGGACACTAAAGATAATGATAAAATAAAATAATTATTCTTACAAATATTGTCCTCAAAGCAATTTAGATAAATAAACAACAAGTGCTCAAACATTGTTTTTACAAATATTCAAACACAAATATAAGTAATACTAAAACTAAAGACTAGCATTTCCTCCTTAATCAAATAAAATGACTTCTAGTTCAGGTTCATTAAGAAAAAGATCCGCAATCTCAAGAATTCCAGCATTCTCTATATCCATTGAGTCAAAACCATCTCCTCCAATGTTCCACATTTTAGATTCGCCTTCATTATAGTTTGAAGATCTCCTTGATAGAAGACAAAGATTGTTATGGACATAAACCAAGTCCTCAGCTCTTTGTGGTGTAAACTTGTTTCTCTTCATGGAGTGAATGAAATTATATGTGCTCCAATTTCTTTCACAACATGAGGATGAACAAGGTTGTCCTATCAATTTCAATGCTATAGATTGAAGCATTGGTGCGGAAAACCCATGAACAACCCACCATTTAATAGACTCATGTACCACCACATCGATGAAATCACTACTTAGAAAATCTTCCAAGTATCTTAAAAGTAGCATACTCCCTCATTTGCTCGCCTTCTTCAACTTCATTTGAAAATATCTTTCAACATTTTTTTCTCTACTACTTCCATATTCCCGATGTGGTGGAACACGATCATGAGACTCATCAAGCCATTGTTGAATATAATACCTACAAGTTGAGTTATGACATAATTTATAAAAAGTTACAACATTATAGAATATCATTTATATTTAAATTATGAAAGCCTACAATTTAAACCTTAAGATTACTCGATTTAAGAAATGAGCTAGAATATAAAGGTGTGTGGCTTTTTAAATTCATCTTTCCACCAAGATTCAATTCACAATATCAAAAAACCTACAAGTATAATTACAAAACGATTCATATAAGTTCAAATATAATTAAAACTTTCTATTAAACTCAAATATTTAACTAGTAAATCTTTTAATTATACCTTGAATTTCTATGAAGCTTTTATGTTCTTATTATAGATGGCTTCCTTCACTTTTCGATCATCTAATCCCATCACTCATAAATACTGCGGAAGGGGCAAGGTTCGCTGTCGCCTAATCAAAGCATCTCATACATGGGAGCTGTAAAGCTAAGTATATAATCCACATCCATCCAAAAGTCTTCAATTAGAATTTTATCCTTTACTTCTTTAGCTTTCACTGCATCATCTTCTTTATACATCTCCCATTCTTCACTTATCACTAATTGCTCCAAGCCTCTTTTTTACTGGCTCTAAATCGTTTAAGCATAACAATAGTTGAAGCAAAACGTATCGCCACTGAAAGTACTAACCCTGCAATGATTATTAATCATTGACAATCTCATTGCATGATTCACGAAATTTTCGATGAAAGAGGCATCACTCTGAACCCGAGAGATCCAATCACATTGTTCCATCACACCATCATATCTTGGGTGTGTTGATGGTGCATATATGTTCTTCAAAGCAAGATTGAGAGTATGAACCACACACGGGGTCCAAAAGATATGCCGAAACTTTGCTTCCATAATGTGTCCTGTTGCTTTGTAGGCTGCAACATTATCAGGTATAACTTGAACTACTTTTTGATGATTAATCTCTTGTATAGTGGTAATCAACAAATCAGCTATAAAGTGCTTGTCCTTAGTCTCCCCTTCACATTTTATTACTTTCAAAAACATTGGCCCACTTTCTGAAACCTCCATGATGTTAATAAGTGGTCTTCTTTGAGCATCTGACCATCCATCACTACAAATGCTCACTCTTTTCTCAATCCAAGTCTTCTTGATTGATTCCAATAGATTCTCAATATTACTCTTCTCTTTCTGCAATAATGTAGTTCTTAATGCATTATAGCCTAATGGGACATAACCTGAAAGTCGACTTGCACTTTTAAAGACACAAGCATAATAAGGATTTCTAGCAAAGTGAAAAGACAACCCCCCAATGTAAAACATCCTAGTTATCGAATGTCTTATCAATTGATCCAATAGACCCCTTTCTCCTTTTTGGATCAATAACATTAGCACTAGAAGAGGAATTCTCAAAATTAAACGTTCCAACGCTTTTTGATGTCAAGGAACTTGCTTAAAATTAAAATTGTTTCACCCTTGTTCGCCTTCCACCACCCTTCGTATCTCAACTAAATTTTCATTCTGCTACTTTAGTACAAGATGCAAACCCCTACTTTTAATTTTGAATGTGTGAGCCTTTGACTCTATAATATGACCCTTATATATTTGTCTCGCAGTACTACATTGAAAGCAACATTTCCTCCCCCTTTACCCAATTTTGCTTCTCTCATGACGTACCTCCATAATGGAGCATTGTCATCTTGATGATTCTGTTGATCACTTGAAGGCTCAGAATTACTACTCATTGTATAATTCCGCATCATAAAAAAATAATAATAATCATGCATTTAAATTAATCTAAATTATTTCAAAGCCCAACCAATCTAATTTTTGGTCCATCCATAAACCCTAATTGAATTAGGCTAATTCCATAAAATTTGCACGTTTGCATTCATTGAAGTTCAAAATAAATTATAAAACAATCTAATCTAATTGTTCTCCACATCTCCTTAATAAACTATAAAAAGTAGTAAACATAAAAAACAATTAAGCAAATAGACCTCTAATTTAGTTTTTTTTTTTTTTTTTAAAGAGTTAACAATTGTACTAATAAATTAATAATAAATTGATGAATTTTATCATTATTTGTATTTACAAAAGAGAATTTTGAACTACAAAAGAGAATTATAATCATTCCTTATTCTCTCACCAAATTTAATTATTTATCAAATGAAATTTAATTATTTATCAAATAGTTTATTTTGTAATTACATACACATTGGGTGGACATTACTGATTCTGCACACCCACTACCCAAACACTCTCTTTAGTACTGGAACCAATCCCAGAGTCTCCCAACTCACCCACCGGTCCACCCCTAGTCAGAACCTCAAACACCCGATAGAGCAATCTCAGAGTGTCCGTGTGTTGGACACATCTAATAGTCTGGTCGACACGCCACATGGCGTATCGTTGACCATATAATAGGTCAAAGACTTCGGATACGGCTTGTACACAGCTCGAACACGGCTTGACACGACACTCCGAATTCATTTTCTTCTTAGCTTAAAACTCCTGACGGCCTTCTTCTCAAAGACAATTTTTTCTCAAAAACACAAAAACCACACGCAAAGAAACTGGATTTGTCGACTGAGAAGTGAGAGTGAGTCCCGACGCCAGAGATCGACATGTTGAACCACCGAGGAAAAGGTATGCTTCAGTTCTTTTTTCTTCTTTTTTTTCAGGCATGGATCAATCAATGAATCAATTTCTAGGGTTTTTTTATTCTTTCACCAACAAAAGATTGCATTTTTTTTTTTTTCTGAAAACACAAAAAATGTCTCACTGTCTCACACGAGGAAGAAAGAAGAATAAAGAAAAAAAAAGAGTGAAGAAGGGAATAAGCGAGGGGATGCGTACCTACCTTAGGGCTTAGGGCAGGGAGGCGAAATCCACCGGAGATTGATGTCGCGGGGGCGGCAAAGTGTGCAGCCCCCGACTCACCCACCTATTATCAATCTTCTTCCTCAGACAGCTGAAACATTTGCGGTTTCAAAAAAAAATGCAATCTTTGTTGGTGAAAGAAAACCCTAGAAATCGATTCATTGATTGATCCATGCCTCGAAAAGAAAAGAAAAAGAATCGAAGCATACCTTTTCCTAAAGTGGTTCATGTGTCGACCAAGGCGATTCCACTCTCACCTCTCGCCAACCAATCCGCTTTATTTATGTGTGGTTTTGTTTTTAGAAAAAATGTCTGAGTGAAGAAGAGCAAAAGTCGGGTTTTTTAAGCCCAAAGAAGAAAATGGTCCGAGCCGTGTACAAGCCATGTCCGAGCCGTGTACAAGCCATATCCGAAGTCTTTGACCTACTATATGGTCAACGATACGCCACATGGCGTATCGGACACGTATTGGACGCGTGTCCGACACACGGACACTCCACAAGGTTGCCGTATCTGTGTTTCAGAGATTAAAACCACGCGACTCCATAGGTGCAGTGGTAAACCCACGACTCTAATCCACGCCTCTTGAATCTCATCTTTACACTTCGCACAACCCAAGTCAGGGCTCCACCATTCTAGTTTTAAGAGATACCCCCATGAACCATCTTCCTCCTGTAATCACGACCCATCCTGCTTCTTCCTGTGACGAGCAAACTCCAAGAACATCAAGAAACGCACCTTTCAGTTTGTGAAAAGTACATGAAACTAGACATAGCCCTCTTTGGCGCATTTGGATCCTTTTTCTTTCTCGTTTTCTTCTTTGAACCATCTGGGTTTCTTCTAGATGAAGATGCCTTAGAAGCATAAGGCTCTTCTCGATTCCTTTGGGAAGGCATCCGGGAGTTTGACACTTGAGAAATGTGGTTCAAGAAGCTTAACATATAGATATTCTTAAAAGATCGAGCACGTAAGATGAAATGAAATGGCTTACCTCTCTTTCTCGCTCCACTTCACTAACACGTATCCTCTTCCTTAATCATCAGAGGGAGAGCCTCCTCACCTCCATCATCCTTATCAGCGACAAAATCTGAATCCTGCAGAAATTTACCATATTAAAAACATCCATGCATACACATCCAGGAGGACATGTGAAAAAAAAAATTAAAAAATTAAAAAAAAAGGAAGAATTCTTCACATGTTAACTAAAAGAGAGGGGTCACCTCTTCATCACTCTCGTCTCCACCAGCTTCATTCTTAATCTGCTCAAGATGTGGATCAACAGCATCGTCATCATCATTCTCAAGAACAGCAACAACACCATCTGCTGTCTGGGCAGCTCCAAGATTCAAAATTTTCAAGCCTTTCCCACTGAATGGAAGCAAATGGAAAAGAGACTGAATAAAGATCCCAAAAAATTCTTATCCCTACAAAAAAAATGAAAAATAGAGAGAGAGAGAGAGATCCAACCTGATAAAGTCAAAAAGATTTTGGTATTCATTCCTCTGAATATTCCGGAAGAGATGTTCTTGCTCAGTCTTTAGTCTTATAAGAAGATCAAAGTAATGCATATTTGAGCCTCTAGCAGCGTGCCTCTCAAACTCAACATAGTCAATCTAAATTGAAAAAAAAAAATACAATAAAACTAAAGGGAAAAAAAAAGCCACACAAATTTCATATTCCACATAAAATCAACCAGATCAACTAATCAGATTAAATCACATGCTCAGGATATTATACCTCCTCATGAAGAATAAGGGTAGGAGGCTTGGGTAAAAAGAAGAAGCTCTTTTTTAGTGGGTACAAGACACCATCTTCTTGTTGGAATACTTACACCAGAAGTTTTCCTTTTTTACATCCATCCGATTGTGCTTTGGAATCAATTTCTGGGACTCAAAAGTTTACCTTGGTTAGTACTTCTATCTACTAACTGCAACAACCTTGAGGTTTTCTGCTCATTTCAGTAATTGTAACAAAGAGAAGTAAAATATTTTTCGAAACATTCTGGAGCGGTGGAGCCTATGATGAAGAGGAATCTGCAGCCAGAGAATATGATTTAGCTGCACTCAAGTGTTGGGGGACATCAACTTTCACCAATTTCCCGGTATGATTATCAGTTCTCTCCCCCAAAACTGAACTTTATGAATTAACATGCATATTGAAAGTTTCATGACACCAAAATCTCTGGTCTTATACTCTTGAATTCTTCTGCAGGTTTCATATTATGAAAAAGAGATTGAGATAATGCAGTCTGTGACAAAAGAAGAGTACTTAGCCTCTTTAAGAAGGTAAGACTTCAAATAATCAAATATCTAATACTTCCTCCATGACTGATCTCCCTTTAACATCACTAGTTTTTTCTTTATCAACAGAAAGAGCAATGGATTCTCAAGGGGTGTGTCTAAGTAAAGGGGAATAGCAAGGTATTCACCTTTTCCCCGTATATTTCGCTAAACATTTTTCATATATCAGTTGTATTGGTGAAGCAAATTATACTAAAGATGTCAGGATTATATGCAGGCACCATCACAATGGGAGATGGGAAGCAGATCGGGAGAGTTATTGGAACAACGACGATTCAAGGAAGGACTGGGTGTTCTTGTTCTGATTACCGGTAACCTCAACTCCGCATTGTGCCTATAATTACCACGATAATCAATAACTTCATTTGATTTTCCTTTTCGAAAGTTGTAATTTATATTGCGAATTTGAGCCGCTTCACCTGTAAATAACTCAATATTTTGAAACAAAAAAGAAACATGTTTGGTACCACAAAAAATATATCATTCACTATAAATCAAACTATAATTTATTATTATTTTTTAATAATATATAATTTTTATTTGTTTTTACTTTGCATCATCAATATATATTGTAATATTACTCTTATTTTATAAAGAGCCTCGCCTCTATGATGACGGAAGGTGTTGTAGCTAGGGGGGCCGCTCATGTCATTGATCTTCTTATGTTGAGGAATGCAAACCTCGTTCTTCATAGCACTATCAAGGCTCCCACCGACCTATATAAATGCACCCAAAAAAAAAAATGAAAATATTTAGATAATTTTTTTATCACTGTATACAGAAATGTTCAACCAAATGCTATCTATAAATGTTATTTTATTTTTAACTCTGCTCCAACAATATACCCACTAAAAATTCAAGGAGATTTGCTTATTCATTACGTAATGACCTCACCTTGGTTCATCGGTTGTCCATGGGAGTCCTTGTGCAATTGGTATCCATAGCTTCTCCTCCTCCCCCACCAATTTCTGTATCTTCTTCATAAGTTCTTCCTCCTTCAAGTATCCCCTTTGCTGCAGTGAAATTAAATTGCCTAAGCAAAAGTGAAATGAAAGAATCCTTCTCAATTCCTATATTTTTAAAATGATATTAACCTCTGCCTCTAAAGTTGAATGGCCTTACAAGCAGCCTGGTCGCTCTCTCTTCTTCCGTTCTTCCACCAACAAAGGAGGATCAATGCTCTAAATCCAAATACAAGTACAAGTACAAGGTTCAATCTAATTAAAGAACCACAAATTCATTAGCAAAACAACAAGCAAACCATAAATCTTTAACCTTGTAAAAGATGTAGAGTAATGCTTTCATGCACTGGTTATTTCCTGAGAAGTGTCAAATGTTACATTATGATGAAGATCAGTACTAAAGAATAGAAACGGATGAGTATAACTGAAATTAAGTTACAATAACAAAATTCTTACATTTCTTCGGCTCCTTCTGCCTCCACCTGCTTGAAATGCTAAAGCTTCAAAACAGAGGAATAAATAAAACCAATCAAAAGGCTATATAATAAACATACTTAAAAGGGAAAATCAAATGTGGATTTTCAATCTAACTCTTCCCAATTCAAATTTACTAACTTCCCATTGTTGTTATCCCAAGATGAAGAAAGCTGAGAATCCAACTAAGTTTTCAGCTAATAAGATCAAAACGAAGAGGCCCGAGGAGCTCAAAACCTTTGGTTGTCAGAATCCAAGAAGTGCCCATTTCATTCCCTCCTTGTTGTTCTCTTTTGATTCATTTTCATCATTGAGATCCCAGTACTCTGTACTCAGTATTGAAAGGAGTCTCTCAAAGGCCTTAACGAAATGTGCAACTCTCCTGCACTCCGCATACGTCCACTGCCTTGAAGCTTCTTCAACAAATTTATCCTCCTTTGACACATGTCGAACCTCGACTCGTTGCTCAACGGTTCCATCTCACCTCGTCATCACCATTCTCCACCTTCCCTCATATCCTTCATCAATTCCATAGTTTATCCAATGATCTTCTTCTCCTTCGCCTTTCTTCACTAATATCCCTAACTTAATACGTAGGCCCCCTCTCATTCTCGTAATCCTCAGGAAGGATTTGTGAGACTTGGCCCCCTAAAGAATTCAACATTTTCTTCAAACCAAGGCTGGACTGACAGATTAGGGGTTGATTCAAGTCTCGGGAGATCTTCGACTGAAGGCTATAGAGGTTTTGTCTTGGTGTTCGCCGACAACCATTGCCGGAAAACCTGAAGTCGTGCAGGATGTTTCTGCCTTGATGGCTGAGAGAGGCTAAGAGGGAAAGGGCTTATAGAGGCTGGTTCCCGCTTCTCAATATGCAAAAGTTCCATAGATAGAATGTTGAATCCCTTTCCTTTTTCGTTTCCTGGTGATCACTTGTACAAACCCTTTGATCTTACTAATATGGCATTTTTAGGGCTTCCAAAATCCAACTATGATGAATCCTTGGAAGGAAATGAAGGATTTGGCAAGGAGATTATTTCCTTGTGAGCAAGGACTTCGGACTTCCCCAATTATATTAAATGCCAGGAAGACGAGGCATACATATAGAGAGAGACCAAAAGGTAAGTTACCTTTTCACTCATATATTGATTCATTCATTGCTATATCTATCCATATTAAGGACACATAAAGAGACCATAGTTTGCATTTCTTTATTTATTTATGTTTTAATTATGCATTTTTTGAATTTTGAATTTGATACAACATACTGCCTGTGACGGGCAAGCCCGATGAGCCTAAGCTAGCAGCCAAGGGGTGCTCAGAATTAAAACCATATATATTTTTTTAATTTTAACCCCTCCCTCTAACTCAAATTAAATTAACGCATAAATCTATAATATCGACTTAAACCTCATATTGGTATTAAAAAAAACATCACTCATCTCTATCATCTTGGAGTAACTAGAGTTTTTCATATCAGTGTGTCAGTCTTCAACTCTATAATTAGAAAACAACTCCAAGTGAGAGGTATCATGGTGGAGGTTGCAAATGTCTACAATTCACTTGATTCCTTGATAATCTATATGCAACCACTCATATTAAAACACTAAACTTCATAATTTTCGGCCATATTCTTGTCATCTTATTTTTCTAATTATGGGAAAACACTTGATTTTGCTTGAAGTGGAGCAGACCTTTCCTCCAACTTGTTAGATCTATCTATCCTCTTATTCATGTTTCTTCTTCTACTTTTGTAATAAGGACTTATGCATATTTTGTCTCATGTGTTTTTCTAGTCTCTTCATTAATCGCTTTTTTACAACCTCCATAGATAATGCACCATTTGGAACAAAAGTTACTAATAGTCACAACAAAAGTTTCCCAAATGATCGAAAAAAAGAATCTAGTATCTCACCATCCATGACCATTTTCATAATGGTTAACTAATTAACAATAGTCATAAAAGCAATAAGTTAATCTATCATTAATGTTCTTCCTCTTTAACTTTATGTTCATCGACTCTTTGACAAGAAATTTTTATTCCTAATTGTTTTTTATTTAAACCCTATCTATAATTTCTTCAAAATATTATGTGAATTTGTTTCAATTGCCACATGGTGACGTGAGGATGTATTAATTCATTACCTAATATAGGCAATTGGCTTTTGTTCATCTTATACAATTCCAAATTAGAAATACCATAATGTCTAACTTCTTCACCCTTTAAAGCATCTCAAAATTCTAATTGGTAAGAATATCTTCCATCATGGATTTTCATATAAATCCAATTTTGGAATTATTTAGTTTTACCATGAAGGTTACTTCCATTTCATCATTTTCAAGGAACAAGATTCAACCAATTCTACTACCACTCTGTTAGGAAGTTAAAAGAGTAAAAATAAAATACATGCACACCTTGATACTCAAGAATAAGACAAAATAACAACTTTCTGCAACAAAAAAAAAAAAATAACACTAAATATAATGTGAAAAAACTTTCCAAATAAAAGTAGAAAATATATAGGAAAGCCTTATTCCATGGTAATAGAATTTAGAAATAAATATAAATCTTCCCTACTTTCTTTATTGCTAAAAATTAGCTAAATTTTTTCAAACACTTTATTTACTCTTTCGACTAATATATGGGCTCAACTAGGTCGGATAAAATTAAATTAACTCCAACACCATTTTAGCAAGTAGATTTGTTTCAAAGTTGTTACCAAATAGTTTGCATATTTGACAAGTTTTTTTATAAAACAAAATTTTGAGAATCTCTTTATAAAATCGGTTTTTTTAGAATAAATATATAATGATTGTTTTATTTATTTTCAAAAATGATCACAAACTATTAAAAATCTGAAAGTTAACTTTATTTTATTTTACTTTTCCTCCCTATTTTCACGTAGCTCTTCCCCGCCCCTTCAAATTTTAAGAAATCATACATAGACTCGTTTATCAACAAAAATAATTATTAATTTTGAAATAAAATTTTATAATATTCTCAAGAATGTATCAAAAGTGATTAAGATTTCCGGAAACTTAGCAAAGATTTTCCAAAGAGGTAGTGGTCAGTCGTTGACAATTGGCACATCTCAAAGTGTTAAAAAGGAAAAAGAAAAATGGTGAGACTTACAATTAGACGTGGGAATTAAGAAAGCAATAATGGAAGGAGTGAATGGGAATCACCGGACAGGGCTTCTGATCATGCACGGAAAGCTAAAAAGGTGGGGAAAAAGGGGATGCCAAGTTAAAATCACTACTTGGTAACGGTAATGGATGGTACCTACTTATCTTTTTTATATTCACTTTCTAAATCAAATTGTAGCACTTATTCTTGCAAGGACTAAAACATGGATCTCTAGTATCATTGAATATGTATGTGAGATGGTTGAGATATCTCCTGACTTAACCAATAGTTTCAAGTTCACACCCCTTAACTACTTGAGCCAAATCTCAAAGTTGGATGGTAGCTACTTATTAAAAGTAAATTAAAGTAGCATTTGAGGTTAAAAATTTAATCCATCCTCATCCAAAAATCCCCCATGGGATATGAAATCTTAATGTAGAGGTTTTGGCTTGATTTCTGTATCATGTGACTGACCATAATAAAGCTTGGATCAAATTGCCTTTTAAGCCAATTAAATTGGCATGTTGTATCAAAATCAAAATTCAAAAAATATGCATAATTAAAACATAAAGAAATAAAGAAATGCAAACATGGAGAAAAAGAAAAAGTCCAATGTGCGAGTGGGGCTCGACTCGAATTCTTGAGGGAGCAATTCAAAATCCATGCATGCAGTAGTGTAGCTTGGCCGATATCATATCTTTGCTAAGCCCATATAGGAATCTCTATTTTCTACTTCCAAATCCATGCACCAATCCAACTCGTAAGGACTTTCTAAGAGTTCAGGACTTAGAGGGAACCTCCCTCTCTCTCTCTCTCTATCAAGATTAAGAACCTCTTTCTCTCTCTCTGAGGGCTAAGAGTTGGATATTGGCTTGCACATTTCAGTTCAAATATCCACAATCACTTAATCATGTTCTTGGTGGTGGATGTTAGATTCCCTCTTTCTTAACATTCTTGTTGTTTTCTAGGAAAGTGATGGAAATTCAAGATTACACTTTCCAAAATTTTCAGTTTCTTTTATTTTCATCTTTCTTTTGTCCAGATTTGATGGAAATCGCTCAAGAACGAAGGCATGAGCGCAAGGTCCGCAAGAGGTTTTATCGCTGGAAGATCTGGGAGGTCATACGAGGTGCCATATGGTGACAATCCAACTCGAGTGATAAGAATCCCATTGAAAGTGACATAGGTTTCCGAAGAAGATGGCAAAGGGTCAAACAACCGGTTATGGCCTGGGTGAGAGAACCCTTAAGCAACTATGGAGGCTTTCTGTGTTTAAACCAGACTCGGCTTCCAAAGCAAGAACAAGAAGAAGAACAAGAACAAGCATGGGAGGCAATTAGAACATGTCTCGTAAAGTATAAAACTAGCTTAACTCATCCAGAAAGAAGTGTTTATCACATGAGGCATCACTCAAGGCAACAAAATCTCCTGCAGAATATGTAAAAGGGTTTTGTCTATTGAGAGCTCTTTTCCGACTTATACGAGATGCCATTCTAAAAGGTTTGATCAAGCAATCAATGCGTCCAAGAACAAGACTAGTAGTTGCCAATCCCAAGACGAGGAGACTTCCTGCCCCACCCGGAGGAAGCGATCCCAAAGGTACCAGATTGCTTCAAATCCATCTTCCTCCAATTTCAATGATTCTTGGTTCCAAACTCGACCGCGAGCCGTAACTCAAGAAGGGGTTGCGTGTTCGATGTTGCTGCCTGCGGCCGAAAGGAGGAGTCGGGAAGAGTCTAATTTCGCTTTCGAAGCTTCTTCGGAACAATTCGCCATTCCCGATCCTAAACCCTCTCATCAAAATACGCCAATTGTAAAGGATGACGAGATGAAATTTTGTTTCTAAAGGTTATGGCGGTGAGACTAAAGATGTTACTGGTAGAAAAAGCGGATGAAGAGATCAGAGTGTTCGGTCAGAATACGGGGGAATGTTTTTTGTTTGAGAAGAAACCAATCAAATTGGCAACAGGATTCGTATTTGAATTGGAAGTTTTTGCCAAAGAATTTTTGAGAAGCGATGGCCTCGAAGAAGAATAAGAAGAAATCGATTTTGAATCCCATCATGAATCGACGTAGAAGAAATTTCAGTGAAATCAAAATCGCAGTACCACCATTGATTCTGACAGGATACTGGAGCAAAATAATTGTCGGGAGGCTAGTTTAAAGTCTCAAAAGCATAATTCAAGCAAGAGAGCTAAGTGTGAGCCTTATGAAGCTGATTCGAAAGACAAGAAAAGGGGGTGTACAGCTCGAAATAAAAAAAGAATTTACAAGTGCAACAGCAAGGTGTTTCAGTCCCATCGTCTTCATCATCTTACACTTGCATCAAACAGCAAGAGATGCGGAAAAAGCATCCACACTGATGGCAAAGCTAATTCCCAAGTTGAAGAATACAAGGAGGAGAATCCACCAGATCGAGTAGAGTGCAGGCAAATGGAGGGAGCGAGTTAAAGCGAGGGAGTAAGGATTGCGAGTGTGGGGCCTCGCTTCAAGGTTTTTATCCGACGCTTTCTGGTGGTCACAAGAGGGCACATTATTATGCTGGGGAGCTTTGAAACTGCATGTGTGAAGAGGAAGAGGACGGTGAAGGAGCCACACTTGTACAAAGGAGCATTCTGATGTTTTGGACATTTTTTTATCTTAATCTCCATACCGCCTCCCGAAGAAGGTGGTTCAAGGCTCGTGCTTTAGTGTCTTTAGGATCTTAGGAGGAGAAGGAGCTCATCATGAGCATGAGTCAGTGCTGGGTGGTGTAACCACTAACTGAGAAGAATGGTCCAAATCCACCATCTCAGATACAGACAATTTGGTGGATTTTATTACAGACAGGCTTATAGCACGATCCATGTATCAAATAAAGTTTCCCTTTGCTAGTAATAGCTTAGGTTGCAAGCTTATACTCACCGCCACCCCACCCTCACTACATATACCACCGCTTCCTTTTTGATCCTCGCAAAAATCTCAACGAGGCTTTGGAACTCAGAATCGAATTCTTTTCTTTGGGTGGTCGGTCTTCTTTGTTGATTAATATATGTAGGAGCTATACCCTTTGTTGATGTTAGTCTTGGTTTTTCAATTTAACAATAGGTAGGTAGAGTATCGGGCATATACTGCTTTATTGTTATGAAAATAAAAATCGGGGCCCGGCCTGTAGTTGGGATTGATGACTCTAGAGAAATCAAAAGATGGGAAGGCTAAAGGTGGTTGTTTAGTCATTTACCTACCTAGTACCTACCTACCATCTTCATGCTATTTTGGTCTTTTGATTTATTTTTCTTGGTAGTTTGTTGGGGAAAATTGTTGCTGTTGATACTGTAACATACATATATATGTGCATGCATTTATTGAATTCTTCTGCTTGTCCCCACATAATCTTCTTAAGGATAATAACTAGAAAGTGCAGAGAGGGACTGACGACTGGCTACAAGCGTTGAAATGTCTGACTTTACCCAAAAGCAAGCAGGCAAGCTGTTATCCCAAGATGAAGAAAGCTGAGAATCCAATCTTAATAAAAGATCAAACGAAGAGGCCTGGGAGCTTCAGGAACCTTGGGTTGCTCTAATCCAGGAAGTGCCCATTTCATTCTCTCATTTTTGTTCTCTTTTGATCCATTCTCGGCCTTGAGATCTGAGTACTTCGTTATTGAAAGGAGTCTCTCAAAAGCCTCGAACTAAATGTGCAACTCTCCCACTCCATATACCGGTCCACTGTCTTCTAGCTTCTTTCAACACCTCAGCCCTTCTCCCCGACACATGATTCGGCCGCCAACGGAACATCTCACTCGTCATCACCCTTCTCCACCTTGGCAGATTTGGCCCCTAGAGAATTGAAGACATTCCCCTTCAAAACCAAAGTATTTGATCGGACAGATGTGGGCTGAGAGATTCTCGCAAGTCTTGGAGATCTCCGAGATCTTTGATCGGGAGGCTAGAGGGGTTTTTGTTTCGGTGGTTTTGGAATCCATGGCGGGAAAAAACAGGAAGTCGGCGGGGATGTCTTTGGTTTCTTGGACGGCGAAGAGAGAGGGTTAAGAGGGAAGAGGGTTTTCTTATAGAGGCTGGTTCCTACCCTCAGTATGCAGGTTCCATAGATAGAAGATTGAATCCCTTTCCTTTTCATATCTCTGCGCTGCACTTTGATCTTGCTTCGAATATGGCATTTTTGGGGCTTCCAAAATCCAACTATGATGAATCCTGGGAAGGAAAGGAAGGATTTGGCAAGTTCCTTGTGGGCAAGGACTTCGAACTTCCCCAGTTATATTGAATGCCAGGAAGACGAGGCATAACCAAAAGGTAAGTTACCTTTCAGATTTTCTTCTAAACAACAAAGGGATAACTAAATTTTAGAAAATAATTTTTGTTAACTTTTTTTTTTTTCTTTTCTTATAACTAAATATAATACAAAGGACCATGAAGATAAAAGTGAAATATTCCATTATTACTAATTATTTGTTCTTGATATTTATGTCGTAATGAATTGGTGAAAGAAAAACAAAAGTATAGGGGCTATTTGGTTCCTACTTTTAAAATTATTTTTTAATCTCAAAAATAATAAGAATAAGAAAAATTGGAAAACATGTTTGATTTTCAGTTTTTTTTTTTTTAAACATTAAAAACATTAAATTCAAATAATAATAACAATTTTTAAAAAATATAAAAATGAAATTGCATGTGTTTTTAAAAACCATTTTAAAAAACATGAATGAAATAGGCTGTAGTTGGGTTTTTTATTTACATAAATTACGGTGAAAAACTTGAATGAAACAAAAATGCATGTCTTTTTTTTAAGCAAATATTTTGGAACGTTGAGTGACAAACAATTAAATTAAACATGCTAACTGTTACAGAAAGAGAATGTACTATTAAAAAAACAGTTATATATTCAAAATTAAGAGTACTTATGTGAAAATGAAATCTTTTTCGTTTTAATATAAAATTAAGAAAAAAATATTGATTCATTGCTATATGTATTGATATTATTATTATTTTTGGAAAATTTTCGGGATTTTCTTGGGAAACAAAAGGGGAAGAGTATATGCATCGATATTATGTCTTCAATCCAATACAAAAGATGCATGTTTCTCTAGAGGTCCTCATGCACGTCCACTTGCACATGCTATTTTGAAATTCTTTATTTTTTTTATTTTTCTTGTTTTTCCAAATTGTGAATATGTATAAAAGGGCACTTCCTCATAGCAACGTTTTGATCTTCAAGAACAGGAAATTAAGACAATGGATTTGTCACCTAGACCACGCTTCATTAAAAATCAATCTCCCACAAAACTTCTTTAAGTAATTTTTGTATGGAAAATGGATTATATATGTAATATGAGCAGAACATATAAACAGAAAAAAAGAAAAAAGAAAATGAACTATCCTAAAAAATTCAGAGTCATGAATTACATTTGCTGCAGCCCCACATTCCACAATCCTTCTTCTCTTGTGCCCAAATCCTCTAAAGATTCAGTTGTCGCCTTGTTTTTCTTCCCACTAACAGCTCTGCCTTTATCAGAGTTTTCTGGTGGTCCAATTAGTGGATTGCCAGAACCTGCTTCAACGATAGTTGCAGGGGCGACTGTGTCTTCATGTGCCTCCTTCCTAGGTTATGCATGGCAAGGATATCATTGCTGTTGCAATCAACTTTGCAAATTGTATAATCTTCATTTTCTTTGCTCCCTTCTTTGTGCTGCCACAGCCACGAGGCTGTACCATTGATGCACTCCATAAGGTGTTGTTCACTTTTGCAGTAATCAACTGCTCTGTCCCATTTGTAGGCGTTGTGAGGCCCTGCACAGGGAAAACAGAATGAACGGTTGAGAGAAAGCCAAACAAAGAAGCTTACAAATACAACTAGTTAATTCATTACCAGCTCCAGAGTATTACCCTGAGGTTTACCCCATAAGAGATTTTGATGATTACAAACAAAGAATAGTTATTTAATCATGTGCTTGAGTATTTATCACATATTTGAAATTAACAAGCCTTTGAAAGATCAATGGGGTAAAGGATTGCAAGATTATGAATGACCCATCAAGCTTAAGTCTTTTTGGTTTTTTTTTAATCTTAAAATTGTGAGGTTGAGGTGCACTAAGCTAGGATTGCATAAAAAGGGTGTAAGGTGCCAATCAATTCAATTTTTGATTAAAAACTTAAATCCAATTGAAACCTTAAATTGTCTTATCTTCTTTTTAAAAGAAAGGATGAAATATTAAAAGGAGAACTGATGTTGACTCAATGCAATTTTTGGATCAAAAGGTTTTCAAGATGTATGAAGAGTGACATGTCAAAAGCAAGCCAAATTTTCCTGGGTCTAAAACTTGCAAAAATTCAGAAACTGGGAAAATTGAGGTGAACTTGTTAACAGCCTTATCAACTATTTGAGGGTGAACTTGTGCATTTTTCAGGCAGCACCTAACAGTTGAGAGACGGTTGGGGTTGGACTTCAACCAGTAAAGTTTCTGGCCTTTAACGGTTTGCTACGAAGTTCTTGATGACTAGTTTTTGGCCAGCCATTCAGTTGACTGATTGAGCTAAAGCTACTATGCCTAACGACTAGTTTCACTCTCAAATTTCTACTTAAAGATTCACCACTTCATTTTCTGGCATTGCTCGCTTCTTAAAATCACAGTTACATCTCATTGAAGAGTTTTGAGAGATTTTCTTGAGTGCACCCTTCATCCACTTGCTAATGCTCAATTCGTGCACATTAATCCTAGTTTTTCCTTTGTATTTGAACCTCAATTTGCTGACAGTGAAATATGCTTTCAGTAAATTCTTTTTTGCAGTTGGAAAGAGGTTATTTCAAGCGTGAGAGATCCCTTGGGTGGTTGTAAAGGCATATTGGAGCCTTGAAAATAAAGGTTTTGGGTTGAAGAAACCTCGGTAAAATCAAAAGGTACCTAAAAATTGGGCTGAAGCGAGAGGGACTGGACAAAGGCAATTGATACCAATAAAATCATTATTTGCTCTCCATCATTTTCTATATACTTTGCTTTACTCTATCATTATTTCTTATTATTTCCATTCAAATTTCTTAAGAGTTTGACAGAGATCAACACCCAATTCAAAACCCCTCCTCCCCTCCCTCACCCTTCTTAATCTAGGATTGTTTAGCTTGACTTTACACAAACCTCTTTAAAAAACAAGCTATGACAAGTGAGTGGGGAAGCCATATCCAAGAGAGGGATGTAATAGATTGTTCATTATCCTGGAAGATCTATCCCACAATGGAGAAGGTTGGTCTATGCCATGTATCACAGATTCATGCCTCCCCCATTCTTAATTCAAGCTTTAATTTGAGCGTTCACAAAAAACAAATTCTTGCATAAATACAGATGTATTAATGATCATGGCCCTAGCAGCCCCGTTATTGCATTCCCAACTCAGTATAAGCTCAGATAGACTATTGGATCATATAACTTTCTCAATCTTTGAGTATTTAGGTTTAGTCCTCTTTATGGGATTCATACTATTATAGGGTGGCAAATGACAAAAACAAACCAGCCATTAATTATCAACTTAAGATTATCTTGTTCACCTTATTTTACAATCTTGTTGCTTATTTAAGCAAGCTTTTGTCCTTATTCCCTTTATTATGAACTGATGGAGTTCAAAATGTCTCTACTTTCTTAAATCTCTTTGTTCTTTTTTTTTTCTTTTCCATTCTTTTTAATGAAAAATCCACTCCAACAATAAGACATTCATTCTAGCTGCCAGTGAAGCAAATCCTGGGTAATATCAGGGGGCCTCAAATTCAAAACCTCTCATTTGCAGGGGTTCTTCCAAATCAATGTTATATAGAACATAATTGGAATAAATTTGATTATCTTACTGTTCTACAGCTGTTTGAGGTTGATTGATTATTATTATTATAATTATTTAATATACATATATACACTCTTTTTTTTGATAAGTCGATTATATATATACCCCTCCAGCAGAAATCCCTATAGCTAAGATCAACATATGACTTAGATAATGGAGACAATGACACTAACTACCTAATATATATAATATAATGCCCTCATTTGCTAAAGGTGCTAGGATCTATATTATCCCATGAACACATGGAAACCATTTAAGAGGCTCACAGCACCAACCACATAATGAAAACAGCAACTTTCAACGTGCGCTAACAACTTTCAAGATTGAGGTGTTGTTTTCAATAATATATTCTGATCCATGGTACCATAATGAAATTAACATCCATGAAGTATGATAGAGAAGCTAAAATATAGACAGAAATGCATCTTGAGTTATACAAAAAACATGGCTCCAGGAAGGTGAAGCACAAATCAGCTTTATAGCAACGGCTCAAGGAAGGTAGGCTAGAGATTATTTATCAGTGGGCAATGTGGGAAGCATCTAAAAGGGTGAACAGGGAGGCAATACTTGTTAAAATATTTAGATTGTTGTTTGCTTAAACATCAATTGTATTTAAAAATAGTAAGCAAAAGTGCAATCTGTTCTACTTTTCCTAGGTTGGCTACATTTGAGGAATGTTGTTTACTATTTTGTAAAGTGGTACATGTCAGTGGGGGTTTCAATGGTTCTTTAAAAGAACATTGTGCGGGAGTCTTTGCTTCTGTATATGTTCTTATTGCATATAATCAGAAGGTTTGATGGCAAAATGACACGGCACTCAAGGAGGGACCAGAGATATGAGAATATGAAGGGCCATGTTCTTGATTAGGTTCCATGTTTTTCCAGCTAGAGAAGACAGAAGAATGCAGAAATGGAAAAATTTGTTCAATTGGTCCAGATCGGAAAGCTTCCCTATTTTTACTTTTATCGAGAGTCGAAGGTCAATCAAAGTTGAAACCACATTATATGCTGATAATACAAGTATTATAGAAGCCTTATTTTTATATTTGGTTCCTAGAAAGTGCAAGGGAAGAAAAAATGTTAAGGAAAATGATTTTCTCATATTTGGTTTTATAATAAAAAAAAATAAAGATACAAAAAAAAAGGGTAACATATAAATAAAAAAAATTCCTCCTGTGATCAGACCAATCATGTAATATGTATAGGCTAATACACAAATTAGGACTAAAATAAGAAGAAATAAAGAGACAAAGCAATTTAAAAATATGAAACTCACAACCAAGCTAAATAATGAATCAGATAAGCTCGCCTAATTCCCCCCTTTTTTCCTGCAATTTCTAGTCAACCAAATATGCTTTTGGACACTCTAACCTCTTCTAATTTCTTAGATTTTGCCAACGCTTAACTGCAAATATTTGCCACTTTAAATCTCAAAGTCAACACCCGCTGAGCTTCCAAATATTTATATCAGAAACCACAAAAGCCCATAGCTTCAACAATCTATCCACTGTAGTCCTCACTCAAGTTCTCAATTTGCGCCAAAAGCATGGATAACATTCAAAACAAATTAAAACAACAAGCACTTACAACTCGTATACCCGATCAGGCCGGGTTCCCAACTTTAGGGCAATGGGGCCCCATAGTAACTGACGGCATGGGTGGAGGAGGAGGAGGAAGCCATCGCAATCAAAGGTGCCGCGTGGCTCTATGATAGCCCACAAGGGTAGCTGCCTTCGTAGGGAGGTCACAGGGAGAAGTATGAGTCAAACACTCAGAATCGAGGCCTTAGTCCATCCTCGCAACTAAGCTGTATGTTTCATGGGAGTTAAATAAACGAATATATTCATATATCATGTTAGGCCAGAGTAACAGATTAGATTTGAGGTGATGATGAAATTGTGATAATGGTAATATGGGTAATTATATTGTAAAGTGGCGATATGGGTCCATTGATGGACTGAGTTTTGTCAATTTGAGCCAGTACCAGAACTGAGAGATGGAGGAGAGAGAGCCTACTCTAGAAAGCCTTGGTCGCAAATTCATGAATTAGGATTCAACCCCTCATCTAACGGCGCCATGGGTGTGTGTAGCGTGGTGTGTCACATAGTATAATAGTACCACTTTTATGAAAGCCCACCTAAGCCTGTGATGGGGGGGCCCATTGTGGAGTTGTTCAACTCGAATGGGAAGAATAACCAACTTATTTTATTTGGATTCACATTCGGGTTTCCATTTGTATGGATTGTAAAACGACAGATCACGTTGGGGATTGTTAACGTTTATTTTCATTTTTCAAGGTAATGGGCATCGCACCCATTACATATCTCTTTATTTAAACTGATTGTTCTCATAATCTTATCATCCAAACCCTACTTCTCTTTTTATAATTTTTGAGGCTGAGCACTAAGTGTTTTAAACAGTTTACAATAAACATATTTATAGAAATAACTCCTATTCTCCAAGTATCAAAGAATTATTTTTTCATAAGCTTCATAACATTTTTAACAAGTAAAAGAAATAAAGGCATTTTATTCTTACAAGTTTATTCCAGGAAAAAACATGTTTCCTGAACAAATTTCAAAGAAAAGAAAAAAAATTGTCAAGAAAATACTTTTAACAACCATGTCCCCAAACAAGCTAGTTTAGGTTAGGTTGCAAGTAGTTGGCTTGAACCCCTCTCGGTTTACGGGTGTTTGATTTGATGCTGAACTGGCTTTTTAACTTTAAAGTGCTAAGCCATTCCTAAAGAAGAGATTAAAATGATTTCTTACACTTTTGGATACACACTATAAGAAGAGAAAAAAGCTTGAAAGATTTTCCTCCCTTTTTCTTTCCCTGAAATATACGTGAGGAGAGTTTATGAGAAAGTGCGTTCCTTCATAATTTGATTTACTCTAGGATTTTTCTTATTCATGCACGAAGGGTAGTGAGGAAGTGTGAAGGTGAAGTAAGCAGAAAAAAATCAAAATAAAACAACAACCAACGGAGTGTATAGAGGCACGCTGCCTCACATTTTTAAAAGTCACTATTGAAAAATAGCTCGCCTCAACTCCCTTAACAACGCTTAGAGCTGTGTAAGTCATCTCCTCCTACCATAAGAAGATTATAACAGACTAAAACAAAGAATTCAATAAATGTGCATGCATATATATATATATGTATGTATGTTAATGCATCAATGCAAAGAATAATTTTCCCTGTAACTAACTACCAAGATAAATAAATCAAAAGACCAAAACAAGATGAAGAAGTGAGTAAGATGGTAGGTTGGCACTAGGTAGGTAGGTGACTAAACAACCACAAATCCTCCGCAATCTATTCACTTAATCCAATCCTCACAAGCCTACAAATTAATATCTAAAATCACCCAACCCACACCATTTCTCAACACCTTAAATTCAATCATAGCAACACAAGCCCAGCCCTTTTATTTTTCATACAAGAAACAAAGATATGCCAATACTCTACCTACCTACCGAGCTGCTAGGAATTGAAAACCGAAGACTAACATCAACAAAGAGATTACGGTTCCTCCGCTTATATTAATTCAACAAAGAAGACCGACCACCCAAGAAAAAATTCCGCCATAGCTTCAAAGCCTCACCCCAGATTTTTGGCAGGATCAAAAGACGTAGGTATAAGGGGAAAGTGGTGGGCAAGGACTGTAGAGTATAACTCGCAACCTAAAAGCTATTACCTCGCAGTGCGAAACTTTTATTTGCTACATGTCAGGCTATAACTGTTCCCCGTAATAAAATCCATCAAATTGTCTCAGATCGAGATGGTGGATTAGACCATTCTTTCTCGCTAGAGGTTACACTTACCCAAGATCGACTCATGCTCATGATGAGCTCCTCCTCCCTCTAAAGTATAAAAGACTAAGCTCTCACATTGAACCCACCACCTTCTTCGGGAGCGATGAGACAGATCAAAATGTCCAAACCATCGAATGTCCCTCCCTACTAGTGTGGCTCCTTCCTCTTCCTCTTCCCTGACGGTTTCCAAAGCTCCCAAAGATATCGTGCCCTCTTGTGACCACCTAAAGCTTGTCCAGATGCAAAACCTCATGCACCCCCACACTCATAATCCTTACTCACCACTCACTCCGTACCCGCCCCGCCCTCCCGCCTTCCATCTCAATTGGATTCTCCTCCTTGTATTCTCCTTCAACTTTGAATTAGCTTTGCCATTGGTGTGGATGCTTTTTCCGCATCTCAGCCGCTTGATGCAAGTGCAAGATATTTTAGGACGACGGATCGAACACTGGCCGCCAGACTTGTAAATTCTTTTGTTATTTCGAGTTGCACACCCCCTTTTCTTGTCTTCCGAATCAACTTCATAAGGCTCACACTTAGCTCTTTTGCTTGAATTATGCTTTTGAGACTCTGAACTAGCCTCCTCCAACCCAATTGATCGCACATCAATATCACCTAAATCAGAATCAATGGTGGTACTATTGATTTTGATTGTACTTAAATTTTCCTCTGCCGATTCATGATGGGATTCAAAATCCAATTTCTTCTTTCTTCTTCAGCCATCAAGCTTCTAAAATTCTTAGCAAAACTTCCAATTCAAACCCCCAACGCTAACCGCTACCTCAAAGGGGTTTTCTTCTCAAACAAAGCATTCCCCCATATTTCTCGACCGTAAGACTCGATCTCGCATCCCTTTTCTATCAACAACATCTTTGAGGTCTCACCACATAACCTTTGTAGAAACAAATTTTCATCCTCATCATCCTTTACACTGGCGTAGTTTGATGAGAGGGTTTAGGTTCAAAAAGAATGGCGTAATTGTTATCGTAAAAACTCAAACAGACTAGACTCTTCCTAACTCCCCGTCGCCCTAGACAGAACATCAAACGTATAACCCCTTTCTTCGAGTTCTCGTGCTCACTCGTAGTCGAGTTGCGCATTTAAGAACTAAGCCAAAATCGGAGGCGCCAGGGCGACTGAAGCACCAGACTGGATCGCTCCTGGGTTCCTCTCGTGCCATAAATCCGGGCCGGTTCGACCACCGCCATCTTCTTCTTCAAACCTAGTGTCACTTTCTAATGGGATTCTTATCACTGAGCTCGATTCGTCACCATATGGCACCTCATATGACCTCCCAAAGATTCCAATCGATGAGCCTCTTCTGGTCGACACTCAGACTCACGCCTCTCGTTCTTGAACGATTTCCATCAACCGACAAAAGAAAGAGGAATCTGACATCCACCACCAAGAACATGATTAAGTGATTGTGGATATTTGAACTTGAAATGCGGAAGCCAATATCCAACTCTTAACCCCTCGAGAGAGAAAGAGAGAAAGAGGCAGTGAGTTCCTCCTCTAAGTTCCACTAGAGAATCCATTCCAGCCCTGACGCAGATGCCCTCGTTAGGAAGTAGAAAATAAATTCCTGCATGGAAGCAGCAAAGATATGATATCCAACTAACTACATACATGAATTCTGAATTCTCCCTCAAGACTACACTCAGCGTCCCACTCCTTTTCACATTTGACTCTTTCTTTCCTTAAGCTTGCATTTCTTTATTTATTTATGTTTCTAATTATGCATATTTTTTAATTTTGATTTTACAACATGCCAATTTAATACAAAAGGTACTTTAATGAAGCTTTATTATGGTCAGTCACATGACATGTACCTGCTTCAAACTCCTAATGCTAGCATTTCATATCCAATGGGGGTTTTTTGGATGAGGATGGATTGGAATTCTTCAACCTCAAATGCTACTTTACTACTTAATAAATGCTACCATCTTAACTTTTGGATACATTTGGCTCAAGTAGTTAAGGGGTGTGAAGGGACTAATTGCTGCATTCCTAGGTTTTGAACCACTGGTTAAGTCAGAAGATATCTTGAGAATATTATAAAATTTTATTTCAAAATTCAAAATTATTTTATCTGATAGCAAATCTATGTATGATTTCCTTAAATTTTGAAGGACGGGGAAAAACTCTGTAAAAAAAATATAGTGGAAAAGTAAAATTAAATTAAATTAAATTAAAGTTAACTCAATTTTTAATAGTTTGTATCATTGTTTGAAAATAAATAAGTACAATCATTATATATTTATTCTAAAAAAAATAACTCAATTCTCAAAAAAAAAAATTTATAAAAAACTGTCAAATATATGCAAACTATTTCGTAACAACTTCTAAACAAATCTCCTAGTTGGGTTAATTTAATTTTATCCAACTAGTTGAGCCCATATATTAGTCCGAAAGAGTAAATAAAGTGTTTGAGAAAAATGTTGCTAATTTTTAGCAATAAAGAAAGTAGAGAAGATTTATATTTATATCTAAATTCTACTACCATGGAATAAGGCTTTTCTATATATTTTCTACTTTTATTTGGAAAGTTTTTTCACATTATATTTAGTGTTTTTTTTTGTTGAAAGTTGTTATTTTATTCTTATTCTGCATCAAGGTGTGCATGTATTTTATTTTTACTCTTTTTAACTTCCTAACAAGTGGTATTAGAGATTAGTTAGGAATCTTCTTCTTGAAAAGGATAGAAATGGAAGTAACCTTCATGGTAAAAAAACTCAATAATTCAAATTGGATTTATATGAAAATCCATGATGGAAGATTTTCTTACCATTAAAATTTTGTGAGATGCTTTAAAGGGTGAAGAAGTTAGACATTATGGTATTTCTAATTTGGAATTGTATTAAGTAATGCATTAATACATACATCCTCACGTCACCAGTTGGCAATTGAAACAAATTCACATAATATTTTGAAGAAATTAGAGATAGGTTTTAAATAAAAAACAATTAGGAATAAAAATTTCTTGTCAAAGAGTCAATGAACATAAAGTTAAAGAGGAAGAACATTAATGATAGATTAACTTAATGCTTTTATGCCTATTGTTAATTAGTTAACCATTATGAAAATGGTCATGGATGGTGAGACACTAGCTTCTTTCTTTCCAATAATTTGGGAAACTTTTGTTGTGACTATTAGTAACTTTGTTCCAAATGGTGCATTATCTATGGAGCTTGTAAAAAAACTTGATTAATGAAGAGACTAGAAAAAGCTTATGAGACAAAATATGCAGAAGTCCTTATCATAAAAAAGTTGAAGAAAACATGAATAGAGGATAGACAAATCCTAACAAGTAGGAGGGAAGGTCCCGTTCCATAAACAAAATCAAGTGTTTCCATAATTAGAAAAATAAGATGACAAGAATATGACGAAAATTATGAAGTTTTAGTGTTTTAATATGAGTGGTTGCATATAGATTATCAAGAAATCAAGTGAATTGTAGACATTGCAACCTCCTACCATGTTACCTCTCACTTGGAGTTGTTTTTTAATAATAAAGTTGAAGACTTTGACACACTCAATATGAAAAACTCTAGTTACTCTAAGATGATAGAGATGAGTGATGTTTTTTTTAATACCAATATGAGGTTTAAGTCGATATTATAGATTTATGCGTTAATTTAATTCCAAGATTAGCCTTAAATAAATAAGGTCATGGAAGCACCCTCGCAGAGGCAAATGGAAGCTCACTAAGGGTTCATTTGTTACATTTTGTTTAGGGCCAAGGGAAAGTTTATATCCTCTTGTGATCATTGTTTAAGCTGTTCATAACATAATAAGTTAGAAAAGTTGGAATAGGTATACTCTCTATTAATGTTTGTAGTCTTATAGATGTGGAAACTCTTGAAGGAGGAAGGGTATGGATCTATTTGCTAAGTAAAAGAAAAAAGTCTGTTTGATATTTTCTTTAGTTTCAACAAGCCATGATTGAAATAGAGATTGAAAATGTTTGAAACTTGTTGCTCTAAATATGGTATAAGGCATGAGAAAACAGTCTTCAATAGTATAATGATGTGGTTAAAAGGGTATGAATTCATAAAGAGGAGTTTGTAAGCTTATCAACATTATAAGATAAAGTCATATTTTTTGCCAATATTAGAGATTAGGACTGACATGCATATCTAGTTAGTAGTCTCCAACGGGTCGGGCCACCCAACTCAGAGAAATGAGGCCCACAACCCGACTTGGGCCAGGCCTATGGACAAGTTGATCGGTCCATGGTCCGGAACAGACCGGGCTTTGCATTTTTTAAGGCCCATAGGCCTTGCCCTTATCTTCTCCTTCTCTTCTTCCTTTCGTCTTTCTTCCTTTCTTCCTTCTTCTTCTTCTTCTTTTCTTTTCTTCTCTTCTTTTCTCTTCTCTTCTCTTCACTTCACCGAATTTGCCCTATTCAAATAACAAAAAAATGAGTTTCTTTTAAAGCCATGTTTGGCTTTATCCAATTTTGGCCAACTTTTGGCTTTTGCATTTAGGTCCTTTAACTTCTCTCTAATTACAATCCTAACTTATCTTATTTTCACTTTAACTTATAATCTTATTATGTTATGACATTTGGGTTCTCAATTGGTAAATTACTAATTTACTCTTAATTTTCGTATTAATTCCGAATTTTTCTTATTTTATTTTTAGCATTATTTTATTCTTGAAAATATCAGAATTTTACTTATTTTTATAAATTCTAAACATGTTATAAATCAGAATGTATAATTTGAGGTGTCGCCATATGGTCCAAAAACACTGAGCTTTGCATTTTTCCTTGATACCATTGTCTCTAAGGCCCCATGATTTGTCTCTCTCGATTTGCTTAATGGGTACCGCTTAAAATGAAAAATAAATTTCTGCTTGCTTCCCTTTCAAGTTTCATCTCGCACGAATTTGTCTATCGCCTTTAATCATCTTCACATGTGATTTGCACTTCAAAAATCAGGAAAAAGATTTCGACCTCCCTCACTCTTCCGCATCACGTGCTTCTCTCTCAATTTGTTGGGTGACTTCAAAAATGTTGCTACGGTAGTTCAACAGGTAACCGGGGTGACGTCCAATTCGACCATCCACAGATAGTTTTTGCAATTTCCGCAGATCCATCAGGTGAATCAACAACAAAGGACATGATGTGCCGGAGACATCGGGCCGCTCGTGATCGCTGATGCTAGCAAGGCCTCCGCTTCATAATTAATATGATCTCGCAGATAAGATAGATACAGTATGCTTTGAATGTTATAAATCACATTAACACCGACTCTAGTTCTGGTAGTTTGCACGATTTGTAGGTTTTTATGTATCCACGCGAGGGTTCCAGAGACTCCGATGGTGCGCACACCTTTGCAAAGAGCCAGACAATAGCGTTTCACACCGCTAAAAACGAAAGCAGCGAGGACTATGCCCGAGGATTTCCCCACCTTCAACGCCAAAACGCTTCCAATTCAATAGAAATAAAAATGACGGGTAAACAAACTAGGGAAAAGTGTGTTTTGGGGCATCTAATTGCAAATTATGGTGTTTTCATATAAGAAGGGTAAAATTGCTATCAATTTTAGAAATGGAAAATACTAAACACAGTAGGAATAGCTAAATGGTTCAAGAAAATTGACATTACTTTCTAGAAACCAAACTAAGAACCGAAGAAAGACCGAATGTGTTTTTACTGCTGTCGGGTTTCTGTGAGATGAGTTGACACAAAGTGCTGGTTTAAATGGAACCCTAAGCGAAGACGATGAAGGTTCTCTTATGTTTGTTAGGGTATTGGGCATATTGCTTTTTCGAAATAAGAGCTCGTCACTAGCCTGATTTGGAAGAAATGATCGACCTTTTATTGAAACTATTAACTCAAGTCGGGAATATATACAGCACAAAGCAAAGAGAAGGCAAGATAATTTGGTGAGGAAATTAAACAATTATAAGATTGGGTAGGCTTGAAAATAAATTGAGAGGAAAAAAAAAACAGCCAAAGAATCTGCCTTTTAATTTTAATTTTAATTTTGTATGGAAATGATCAATGTAGGTTTTCATCTCAAAGAAAGATGTTAATTTTGCAAATAATTTTTAAATTTATCTCTTTTAAATTGTTTAAAAAAACGTTATCTGTGGAGATGGGCCAAAATAAGTAGCAAATTATATAAATAATGTCCTTTTTGTTGTAAATGTTGTCAATGAATGACCACGACTTTCATTGATCTTATTTATGAATGTTGTAAATGAAAAATCTTCCTCATATGATGAATGACTACATGCATATAACTTGTAATTAACCCTCGTTAGAGTAATGAAGGGTTACATGAAAAAGCCAATAAAAGGCTTTGTATCTCTTATATGAAAAAGCCTACAATAATTAATTAATATCTTCCAATAATTAATATCATTTATTGTATGTCTTCTTTAATAATTACTATCATTAATTATTTGTATAAAAGATGAGAAGATCATAAGACGGTTGGAATTATTATGTCTTCATTAATAATTGCTATCATTAATTATTGTAAAAAATTAGAGAAAACCAAGACTGTAGGAGACACTACTAGAAAAATGAGCTATAGTGGCATAACTATAGCAGGGGTCATTAAAACTTGAAACTAAAAATACATATTGCCACAGTTATTGAATGCATGCGGCAAAAAAGTTCTCGCATCCGCCCTATAGTTGTACAAAACATACAACCGCTACCATAGATAGCCCAATATACACTTGTGGGTCTTGACCTCTCACGGCCATAAAGCTTATACCTCCATAATCTTTACCCTCTATGCTCACCATCTCCCTACCAGTTAGCCGACCTTCGAATTCAAACACTCTCTCCGCTCGTGCTTGAAGCGGCTCGGGTCAATGAGTCAAAGCAACAAAAGGCAATCGGATTGCACCCACTTGGCGCCTTTTTTTTCCTCTGCTTAGTAAAATGGTATCCATGGCCTCGGATTTGACACTCACGAATAGTGAGCGAAGGAAAATTTTTGCCTCTACTTCAACATAATAAGTTTTTGATTTGATATGCTTTATGTCATGGCGATGTTCCTTGTTGTCATGTTTGTGATTTTGTTCCTGATTCATCTTCGCCCAAGAGATTAGGCTATGGTGAGAACACTTTTTGCCCTAAGATCGCTCTATCGAAGATTTTCCCCAATCTCATTCCTCGCTTCGTCGTGACGCTTTTCTACTTCTCTTTGCCTCTTTCTCTTTTTTTATTTCATCGAAAACCTTTAGAGAAAAATCGCTTTTTGTTTTTAAGTTAAACAAATGGAAAACGTTTTCGAGGGAAAAATTGTTTCTTTATTTTGTAATTTTGTCTTCAATTATCGAGGCAAACTAAACCAGTAATTTCATGTGATGGAATTGATTCTTGATTTAGGGCAACGTAAATGATTTTACTAAAGGTGCACCTGGCGAAGTATAAAGAAGTTGCCAAATACATGGCGCGCTGACGTTTCTATATTCAGCCTTCGTGGCTTTTTTGTTTTTGTTTTTCTAATTATTTCCATTTCTACTGGATTTGCAGAACAGATAGTTTGTGATAAATTCGGCCCTAGCGTTCGTTGAAAAGAGTTTCTTTACCATGAATTCCAAGTAATTCCATAGTGAAAATGACCTCAATTCAATAAACTAGTTGCAAGTAACCTCCCACTGATTTGACATGTTTGATTTTTTACTTAAGAAATGTAGGATTTATTAATGGAATCATCGGGTGGGAAGATATTTGATTGATCACTATAATAATTAATACTACTGCTTTATTTCAGTCCGACAAGCTTTAAGTTATTTAAAGCTGGCAAAAAAAGTCATATTTTTATGGAGGGAATTTCAGGTGCATACCTATTTGGTGTTTGTTGTACTTTCGCCAAATCTTTCTCTCATTCTTCACTAATGGACCTTGATTGATTCTAGAAGTTCTTAATCCCTTTCTTTTTCAATTTCACCTTCATAAAGTGCACACTACCATTTTCATCGGGTGAAGACAATTTGTTTCGAGTCATTATACCGTCTATCTCTACTTCTATATAAATACCTGCATCACAAAGGAGCTCATTTTTGGACGCCTCTCCAATGTTAATAACAAAGTTGGAGCTCCTGCTTCGTGGGGCTTCATCTTCCAATGAATATTTTGACAAGAGTGTTTTTTTTGTAATTGACCTTCCTGTATCCCATGAACACAAAGAAGTGTCTTATATATGTATTGTGAATGCAATCTTTCATGGTGAAATAAAAAAATTATAGTTGGTGTTCTGTGGCCATTTGAAGCCTTAAAGTTGATTGGAAGGGAATGATGGTAGGAGAAGAGCCTTGGGTTCTAGAAATTATTCCTTGTTTAAATGAGTCTTTGTGTATGATAATCTTATATCACTACAAGAAAATGATAAAATAGTCACAAACCTTTATTGAGGGTAAAAAAAAACCATGACCAAAGCTTTGCATAGCTGCATCAAGTGAGGGACCATGTCTACTAATCATATTGGCGCCAATTCAAGCGGAATGTTTTTTTGGATATGGATATTTGGTCGGGGAAATATTATTCCCGTGACCATATGGTACCTTTGGACAAGGAATTATGGACTGCAAAAATAGCCCAACAGATGGCTACGGTGTGTGGCGTGGAAATAGGCATTTCTTTATCGATGCGACGAAAACGCTTCTCGGCCCAGCGATCATGACCCTCACTTAGGTTTCGAAATCTCTATGAACTTTTGTACTTGGCTCGCCCTTATCCTCCTCACTACGTGATTATCCTCCTACACTGCTTTGTACACATTGGATGGAGTGGCTTGCATTAAAACCTTTGTGCGAGCTCCTTCGAGATCAGTTTTTGCAGAAACGCGCTATTTTCTCATGTAGCCCTAACTCCAACTATCAACACGTTCAAAAACCAACTTCTTAATTCTAAAATCTCTAATCTCATCTCTAAGTAAATTCATTTGCAACATGATTATATGAATTAAAAAAAAAGCATAGTTGGAAGGAGAGGCTTGAGGCATGCATTGGGGCTGCCAGAGGACTTCACTACCTTCACACTGGCTATGCGAAGGCAGTCATTCATCGTGATGTGAAGTCTGCAAATATCTTACTTGATGAGAATCTTATGGCCAAAGTTGCTGAATATTTCAGGAGGCAACAGTTGACAGAGAATGTCTACCTTATATGATTGGGTTAGCCTTACGCTTTGTAGAATTTGATTGGGTTGTTATAACATATTTCATTTATATCTAATTTCATTGCCATACATTTCTATTATAGAAATGTCTACCTTGCCTCTATCATTTTTCGTAGTGGGGTGATGAACTGATAATTTTAGAATGTTTGTAAATGCATGTTTTTAGATCATTTTGCTCTTGGAAATTCAACGGTGCATGGAACTCTTCTAAGGTTCTAAATACATGTTGAAATGTATGGGTGTTATATTGCTAGGTTGAATGGATGTTATGGAGTAGTAATTTTTTCATATTGGAAATGTTTCTAAATACATGTTTTATTTAGTGCTATATTTGGAAAGTATATTATAATTGAATATTTAATGAGAATACCATCACCAATCCCTGACAATGCGAGAAACCTAGTGATGTTCCTTATTCATTGATTTGTAAATTGGTACTCAAAATTGTGTCTTTATCTCAAGCCCTTGATACTTTGTAAGAATATAGAGTTTTAAAAATTAGATTCCCAACCAGAGTATAAATTAAATTGTTATTGATTTCCAATAGTTTCAACTTCTTAAGTCTTTCCTTGATAGCTCTAGTAGAAACAAATAGATTCCTACTTTCTACCACTGAAATAACTTCTAGATGGACTTGCACAGCTTAGAATAACATTAACTGCATGGCTAGAAACTCTGGGCATGTGAAATAGGATCTTCTAAAATCAAAGAGTTGGTTCCAATTTTGTGCTGCTATTTGGATTTTTTTCCTATTTTTTATTTTTATTTTTTTAGGAAGCAAGGATTCTGCCGAATAATGGAAAGGGTGAAGTGGCGGCTGACTCCGGTACAAGGTGAACTTTTCTTTCGTCTATCTCTCAGATATCTTCCCATTCTTCATATGCATGTCTTTTATACTTCAATTATTTTTTACATAAACAAAATATTAGTTTCTTTTTGTATTTTTTATAATAAAAAATGTTATGTACTATGTTCTTATGGTGGCCTTCTGATTTGGTTGCGGGATGTACATCATTTAGTGGCTACTCAACCATGGCATGAGCCGGTTTGTGTTGATTGTGTATCGTAATGCTGTTGCAGCACTCACCATGGCACCTTTTGCTCTGCTTCTTGAAAGGTTAATTATCTATTGTTCTTACATGCATGCATATGAACTAACTGTATACGTATATATATATATATATATATATATATATATATATATCTATATATATATGTTAAATAGAAACCCTTTTCCTTACATACGTCATACTTGTATGATCCGTTTGCAAGGTCATGAACTGATGAATTGATCTTTTTTAACTTTTTTTTTTTAGGAAAATAAGGCCAAAGCTCATAATTCCTATCTTCTTAAAGATAATGGCGCTGGGATTTCTGGAGTAATGCTCTATTTCCTATTCATGTTACCTCCTAAAAACAGTCTTATTGACAACACAACATAAGAAAATTTCAACTTAAAACCTGATTATTTGTTCAGGTTTTCTCAGCTTGAAATGTACCAAAAATTTGATTGTTGATTCTTGCCACTTTCTTTTATGATCAGGCCGATTCTCGGGCATGCAATACACATCAACATCATTCACATCTGCCATTATGAATCTTTGTCCTACTTGAGTTACCTTTGTGATGGCTACTATTCTAAGGTGTGAAACAAATTTAATTCTGCAAGAATATATACATGCATCACAACTAGAATTTTAATTTTCTTTTCATATACATAAAAAAAGAAAAGATTTTCTACCTAAGCATGCACGAAAGCTACTATAATGAATGTGGATTAATATTTATTTGCGATGATGATCATCAGTCTGCCAACACTAAGCTTAAGTTGCATCTCATTTAATTTTCCCCTTTGTTTTGGTTTTTTCCTTATATATATATATATATATATATATATATATATATATATATATATATATATATATATATATATATATATATCTTCCTTTAATTGTTTCTATATTTTGCATAGCCTAAGATGTACGGGATAGAAACAAAAGAGAAATTCTCTATTCTATAGATTATGGCTATTGCAAAAGGAGAAAAAGTACATCCATAGCATTCTCATAATATTATTTCTTTTTTTCTCTTGGCATTTTTGAGTTGCAAATCTTGTGTCCATGTGTAAATGTTGCTAACAAGCACATGGTTACTTGTTTCAGGGATTGAGAGGGCTCTAGCTAGGGTTTTGTTTGGATTTCCAAAATATGTAGGCGCGACAATGACATGATGAAGCCCTCCCTCTTGTCTTACTCATTACTCGTGATGAAATGCTCGAGACACGAGAAAAAGGAAAAGGTGAAAGAAAGATGAACATTAGACAATATTAAAGGAAGCAGGAGAAATGTTGCTTCATCTCTTCTATAATTACCATTTCAACTTCCAATCATATTTTTCCATGTAATTGGGATGCTGTATATGGCTACCTTGATTGGAGACTCTCTTTCCGAGAATCTGAAAGTTTCAAGATTACATTAAATAATCATTATACGATTATCTCCTTGCCATAGCATTCCACCAACCTAAACATACATTCTGCTTTGTTACTAAGAATTTGGTGTCTTGGTATTAATGACCTTGAAGCATGTTTGATACATTAATTATAAACATTAAGTTTTTGAATACCACGTAAGTTATTGTAAACTTGTTTTGAATCATTTAGACAAAATCATGATTGACCCCTTTTGTTTTCCATAGCTGTTAGTTGCGTCTATGAACCATTCTTATAGTCAGGGTTAACTACAAACCATAGCTATAAATCATCTTTATGGTCGGGTCAACCACAATCCATGGCTATAAATCATCCTTGTAAATAGGGTCGGCCATAAATCATGGTTATAAACCATCCCTATGGCCGGGGTCAACCATAAACCACGGTTATAAACCACCTTATGGTCGGGGTCAACCACAAACCGCGGCTAAAAACTACCATATGGCCGGGGTCAACCAAAACCGCGGCTAAAAACTATCATATGGTCGGGGTCAACCAAAACATGACTAAAAACTATCCTTATGACGGTCAATCACAAACCGCGACTATCGCCCCATTACTTATGGTGAGTCAACCACAAGCCCGTGACTATAAACAATGCCAAATTATTAAATAATGGAAGAGCCTATTGCCACGGTTTATGAAGTGACCACATCTATAGGATTTCTCCACACCACCTATAGTCATGCCATGCTGCGGTTGTCTTCATCCCATGACTATATATAACTGCATTATATACCACTTTTGAGGATCGATGTGGCTATAAGACTTATTTCCTAGTAGTGAGAGAAAATGAAAGGTCTTCATTTCATATACCTTGAAACTAATTTTGATATATAAATTGAATATATATTTAAATTTTGAATAATTTATAAATACCGATATATCTCCGATATATTCGTAAAATCTAAGTCTGCGATATATCGTAAGCAGATATTTTTATCTAGCTTAGTATAAAATTGCTTTTATATTATTAAAATGATAAAAAATGATAAATAAATAAAAATTTCATATTTACGATTATGTATTCCCACACATATTTTCTTTGCAGTGAGAGTGGGTGACTCAGTGGGCAAGCCAGCTCTGTCTACGAAGGAGCTTCTATAATCCTCCTGTAAATCTCACCAATGTTATATCTTTTACCCGTGGGGACAAGTAAGACTTCAAGCTCTGGGACTGTGAACTAATTAGAAGAAGATAATCCAAAAAAGAGAAACAGAAAATACTTTTGTAAATCAACCCAACTCAGCACAAGCATGCATATGGAAATCAAGGGGTTCGTTCTATCTTTACCTTCTCTAGCTCCTCGACATTGCAATTGGAAGCTGGTATTGAATCAGCGGATATATCTCAACTTCCTTAGCATTGAAGTAAACATCTATTGAGTTTGGTTTCTGTAAATCCCACCAACCATGAGATAGATACAAGGAAGGATATATCCGATTAATTCTTAAGACTTTGCATAAATTAATAAAAGGGACAAAGAAAAATAGTGTTAATAGAAAAAATATCATTTCAATGGTTATTTCTGTGACAACTTGTACAATTCACATACTCTTGTTGCTTGTATTCTAGAATGAATATGTGTATTCTGAATGAATATCATCTTTGCTTCTGAAAAATACAATAGTAACATAAAGAGAAAGAGAAGAATGAAGATGCACTAGTGAAATGGCAAATCAAGCAGCATTATAATAGAGCATCGTTCCTAATACCATCTTATCGATTTGGTTTGGCTAGAATAAAATGGTTCTTACATCAAGAAACTCGAGAATCAGAAATATAAATCATTCTACATGTTGTTATTTGATGGCACTTCTCAAAAACAAGAACTAAATAAAATAAGTTTTTTCAACATAAACAATTATAAGTACCATAGTTTCCATAAACTATTCTAAGAACCAAAGATTAATAAGGAAGCAACTTTTATGTAAGCTTAATCGTGATAGATGGTAAAACCCCTTCACTTTTATGTAACAAAAAAACAAATTTTGTTATTAAAAACAAACAACTGTTTTTTAAGCATCATGCTCGAAAATTGACCCCTTAGAACGAACTATTTTTCACAATGTTGTCAAATAAGCCCCAAGCTCCCATGGCCAAAGCTTTTGCTCATTGAATTGAAATAGTACCAATAGAACAAAGACTTTTACTAAAGACATAGTATCAACAACAAATGAGTTTTTTATTCTAATATCACTAAGTTCACTAACTTTTAATAAATGCACGAAATTTTCATATGAAGTAACATCAAAATCTATATAATTCACAATCAGGAATTTGAAGTCCCTTTAAGGGATCATCTTCTACATATAAGTCCATAGCTGACCTCACTCCACGAGGAGATACATGACCTAAAGAAAAGAAGACAATGAAGCGTATAAGAATCCTTTTATGGGGGATATAGCAATGAAAGTACCCAAGAAATATTCAGATAAAAGGTTGCTTACTTATGTTATAAATGAGAAACTTGAAGCCACAATCCTTAACAGTATCATAAATGAGATAAAAGGTTTTATTTTGTAATTAAATAATTTTAAAATATATGAATTTATAACTAATTATAATAATATTTAATTTTTATATTAAAATTATTTCTTTTTATAGCTACACACATTAGTTACATTATAATAAACGATTCCCACCGAGACTCGAACTCAAGATCATTCCCCTATTCTCTTTATGCCATTTTACCTATTTAACCTAATCATTATACTTTATCACTTGAGTTAACCCATGGGCATATTTTGAAATTTTAAGAAACCCATTTGCTTAATAATTTTTTCTTCATACGTTCAAGAACCAAAGACCGCCTTCAAATTGTTCAATATCTTTGATAAGACGGTGAAACGAGGTTTAAATAAACAAGACAAGCCCCATCCATTCCCCACCCCAAAAACCCTATTTTCCTCTCTATAATTTTCCAAAGAAAGCCCTCTCTCAATTTTCATGATTTTCTGGTCTGATTTTGCCTCCCATGCGAACAGCCACATGAAAAATTCTCACTCCATTTTCATTCCAAATATAATCAAAATTCTTTAAAATTTTATTTATTTTAAATTTTTTTTGTTCTTATATAATAAAGAGAAACAAATTAAATGACTTTGAGACTTTCATAGATTAATCATAAGTTCAAACCTACTTTTTATTTTTCCTAATTTTTTTCTTCCAAAATTTTCTCTCTGTATATAATTTCCGGGTAACAAAAACATAGCCTTAAAGTTTGTCTCACTATTTTTAATCCAAGCTCAGTCATTGGGTGTATGGAAGCATAAATATTTTGAAAATAAATATTATATACTTCTTATTTTTAAAAATAAATATTATCCATACATTTTTTTACATGATTCACTTAAATCATATTTTTTTTGTAAAGAACTTAAATCAAATTTCTTATTTTCTTACATAAACTAATACTTTTAAAATATAAAATTTTTAATTAATCTTAATGATATATGTTTTTATATTTTAGATGATAAAACCATATTTAATACCTTCTAAAGCCAAAAATTAAATATCGAAATAGTTATAAGCATGTAAATTTTTTTCTTTTATCTTTATCATTATGAAAAAAAATTGACATCTTAGTTTCTTATTTTATTATCTAATGAATTTGACTTTCTTGTGTTTCTTTTGAAGACAAACTTTGATTTTTTTTTTTCTTTTTGACATTCTCCTGTTTAGGTGTTGTCTATTATTGATTTGCTGTGATTTGAAAATGAAAAAAAAGGATTGTTTTGCTTCATGAGAAAACGGAAGAAAATGAAGATTGGCTAATCCTCTTCCTTTTTATTTTTCTTGGCAGTCAAACAATGCTCAATTGCTCACTTCTTTTTCGCCTTTCGTTATTTTTATAGAATGCATTATTAAAAGTTGATTAATTGGTTGTATAAGGTTTAAAAATACTATTTTTTGACTAGTTATTATGATTTTCTGTGTTTATACGGTGTTTGGTTACTGAGAAAAAGACTTAGAAATTGGAAATTTTGAATTTTAATAGGACGGATTGGTCGTGCTGAATTTTTCATTAATTGGAAACCACCAGATAAGTATAAATTTTTTGTTTTTCCGTTTCTTTTGCTCAGTTTTCTCTGTCAACCATAGAATTTGTATAATATGTTGTTGAATTGTTGCTGATGATTTTATCCTTTTTCATTTTGTTGCTTATGTGATGTGGGTTCAATTTTGTCCATTGTACAAAGTTTTCTTTGCAATTCTAATTTAACTGCCGTTTTTTTTATTAAGATTATTGTTTGGTTTCCGCTTTTATATATTAAATTAACACAACGTCTGAGGAGCGGCGATTGATCGGAGCATTGGTCTTGAATGCGTGTTGTGCTAAGCTTGCATGTATTCCCAAGTTTGATTCCTTATGGAAAAAGTCCATGTGAGCACTCTTTATTCTTTTCCCCTCTAAATTAGAGAGAATATGAATTTGGTTTATCTTTTCTGTTTTAACCGGAAAGCAAGAAACATTATGATTTATACCCTTTAATATATCTCTCTCCCCTTATTTGTGATTATTAAAGTTCCATGAGTTGTAAAAATAAATTTATTTCTTGCCATATAGTTTCTAGTTTCTGAACTATATATTTTTTTGGATTTTGGCAGAGAGAAAGAAATGATAACCGAAGGAAGGAAGGAAGGTGATGGTGAGTTTGCTTTGCTGAGTTTATACCAAAGACGATTTATAGGTTTAATGAGTCATAAACATAATTTTTTTGATTTTTATAGGTTGAATGATTTTTCTTTATATCTAGTAATTTATAAGTGGTTAAATTACCTATCAAAAAATTTATAGGTGGTATAAAGTGGATTCAAGAAATTAAATGTTGAATTTTCTGTTCATATCCTATGCAGGATTTCCTTCTTTTGAATGTAATTACTAATTGCCCTTCTGATCAAACACATTCGGTTTTCTGAACTATTTCTCTGACTTTTCTTTTGGTTCAACTATTTCTCTGAAATAAAGGGTGTTAAGCAACAAAAAGTGATGATGCTTTTGATTAGAGGCTGGGGTAGACGGTACGGTGCTTTGGGCGGTCACGTCTGGACATTGGACTCCTACACCAAAACAAGCAAAAAAGGATCGCGAGGTACCGTCCGTTCTTTGGCTCCGATGCCTAAGTCAGTGCTTTCCGGTGGAAGAAGATCGGCTAACTAGGGAATGAAGTTTTGTGCATATGTTGCGTACCTTTCACCGATAGGGTGGCCTGGTATTTATAATGGGTGATCACCTAGTTGGATGATGACACTAAATAGTATCTTTCCTTGTTGGAGGATGATACGATATTCCTCCCACTGGGTGGGAGATTTTCTTTTCAGCTATCGTAAGCTTGATTAATAAGGGATAATTGATGGGCGATAGTGAGAAATATCTGCTCACGATTGGTGGAATTGGGTGTTTTCCTCTATCTGAGATTCATTGGGCTATCAGTTTTTTAAAGGCGTGAGTTGGGCCTTCGTTTGAGCACGCATTTGGGGATCTGGTAGAGACTGTGCTGTCTTGGGCCCGTTTTTAATCCCGATGTTTGGGAAGCTGCGTCTTGGGCACGAAACTTTGTTATTTCAAACCCTATCGGTTGCCCTTTGACCTTTGACTGAGGGCTTTGCCCGCGATCCAGCTTTTGTGATGATGGCTTCTCGATTTTCGCGTTTATTTCGGTTGTGGCTCTTAGTTTCCTTAAAAACGTCCCTTGGTCGTTTGCACTTTGTTCCCCTGTTCTCGAAACTCTTTTATCTCTGCAAGTTTGTGCTTCTTTTTTTCTTGAATCTTGTTCGACTAGTGTTCAGGACTGCTTTTGGTGGTCCCTGATATCTCGTTTGGGGTTGGTGTCGCTTCATGCTTGTTTTTTCTTGTGAATGCGTCTTTTCTTACTCCCTTTGTGCTTTTTGGTTTGAGAAGTCTTGCGGGGTTCTGGCGTGCTTTCGGTTGGGATTACGCATTTCCTTTGATTTCCCTTCGTCCTTGCTTAACCTACACATTACCTCCATAGGTCTTGATCGCTCCTCTGTTTGCGATATAGGGAATAGATGCGCCAGGAGTCTAGTTGGTCGGATGACGGGGAATAACGGTTTGGTAGTGGTGGTTCCGCCGGGCTGCCCGAGCCTCCTTTCCCCTTGGATAAGGGCAAGGGCAAAATTAACGAAATTCGGTATCCTA
Source organism: Tetrastigma voinierianum (assembly GCA_016808115.1). Taxonomy (NCBI): domain Eukaryota; kingdom Viridiplantae; phylum Streptophyta; class Magnoliopsida; order Vitales; family Vitaceae; genus Tetrastigma; species Tetrastigma voinierianum. The sequence continues at coordinate 93,655 of JAEQBH010005261.1, read as the reverse complement.
GCGGCTCTGAATATTTGAGGCCTGCCATATAGAATGCTGAGGCCGTGGGCCCCAGTCGGGTCGAACCCTTGTACGGTGAGATCTTTGGGGCCAAATTGGCCCCGTTTAGAATCTGGGTTTGGTGTTACGACGTCTTCGACCACCTACATTATTCAAGTGCCTAAGATGGTGTGCTTTTTTAAGGTGATGTTCGAGAACGGCCTCCGCTTTCCCTTGCATCCTTTTTATAAGGGTTCGCGACATTCAATGTGCGCCCAGCTTTCCCCGACTTAGGGTGTTCTCTTGAGGTAGTGGTTTTAGGGACAAAGGCACAGGTGTTTCTAGTATTGCCTTTTAGACTTCTTGATGTAAGGGTTATATTTGTGTCAATGCACATATCTGACTTAGATTTACCATTATATATATATATATATATATTATTTGTGTTGAATATTAAAGAATTAGTTATAAATTATATTATTTTAAATTATTAAACTAATAAACGGGTTACATGTGTCTAATCGTGTTCCATGATTTATAATTTGGTTGTATTTGAATTTGGGAAGTAGCATCCCTTTCAATAAGCTTTCAAAATGGGGAGACATGTGGTGGAATGTGAGGGGACATGGGTAGGTTAAGGGCTGGCAAAATTTGACACGACCTATGGACATGATAGGAACTCGACATAATTTTTATCGGTTTGGGTTGAATATAATCATGTTTTGGTCAAATTCATGTTGACCCGTTTAATAAACAGGTTATATTCGTGTCAATCCACATAACATGAACTTAGATTTACCCGTTATATATATTATGTGTTAAATATTAATGAATTAGTTATAATTTATATTATTTTAAATTATTAAATTAAGAAACGAGTTACACGTATGTTTAATTGTGTTACATAATTACTAATTGGATAATGTTTGAATTTAGTAATTCTGACCTGTTTATTAATCGTGTCATGTTCGGATTGACGAATATTGTAAAAAACCTATTATTGATACGATTCATGAACACGAATTGTCACCCCTAGGCAAAAATTATTGTGGGAATTGACGAATGCAGAGGGTGCGGTCTAGAGCGATTGCCGCCATAGTGGTTTACGATGCATGTTGTCCAACTAATGGGGCTTTGACCACCTCGAAAGAAACCCTTTTCAATACGAACAACAATTTTAAAAAGCTAAAAATACCAAAATGTTCATTTACATAAAAATTTATTTCCAAAGAATATCAAATATTCATCCTTGTCTTCTTCAAAAAAACGTTTTACAGAACAATTTTTAGCTCTTTATTTCACTAATGAGTATATGCTCATGTGTTTTTTAGGAATAGAGGAACAACATTCAGCTAAAGCACGTATTTATTTGCGATCGATTAATACGCGTAATCTTAGCAATAAATACGTTTGAAAATGAAGCTATGTATTAACGCTTTTGTACATTTTTGTTTACATATGTGATAAGAGAAGCTGTCGATGGTTCTGGGACGGATATGCTAGTATCACAGTTCAAAACCAAGGCGTTACGATGTCTAGTGAAGCTTTAAGAACCTATGATCCCAAAACCCTTTTAGCTAGACAAACAAGAGAATAAGCCTGAAAAGTCCAGACATTGAAAAAAATTGATTGTGGTAAGAATTAATGACCATAACCTTTAAGCACTTACTTTATAACTATTTTCTTGAATATATTTTCAATTTATTGGTAATTTGTTTTATTTATATTTTCTGCTGTGTAATAATTTTCTATCTTATTTTACTTTCACCCTCACTTTAAAACTAGTTTACATTCATATTTTTTTGAATATGTTTTCAGTTTATTGGTAATTGCTTTATTTATATTTTCTGTTGTGTAATAATTTTATATCTTATTTTTTGGAACAATGAGCCACACCTTCAAATTTTGGTTCAATTGTTGACTTTAGTATGAATCATATAGACAACAAGAACTACAGAGCCACACCAACAAATTTTGTTTCAATTGTTGACTTTAGCATGAATCATATAGACCACGAGAACTACAGGACAACATTGTTGGTTTCAATTTTTGTTTAATTGTTTTACAAAAACTACAAGGCCACACCTTCAAATTTTGGTTCAATTGTTGACTTTAGAATGAATCATATAGACCACAAGAACTACAGGGCAACATTGTTGGTTTCAATATTTGTTTAATTGTTTTTTTGACTTCAATATACATATGCACATTGATCTTCTTTTTAATGTCAAGCGGAATTTAGCTCTCCGGTTGGTTTGTAGTTTTTTTTCTTTGCTTCATTATGTTTCAAAAAAAAAAAAACTAATGGAACTATCCATCATATAGAGATCCTCTCTAGGATATACGATGAAGCTCATAATCCCACCACAATATCTCAAAAATTAAAAAGTTAATAAATAAGAAACCAGAAGCAAAGTAGCTTCCAAGAAAAGCATTACAAAAAAAATAAAAAGCTTCAAGCCTAACAAAGCAATAAATACTCAGACAAGCAACACCAGTGTTCGAGCACAAATTGAATGATTGGAATTTAGATTAGATGGGTGTGGGTTTAGTACGTTTTAATAGTTATGATATGATCAATATGACTAACTAAGAGGGGCATGCCTCAAACATACATAAGAAATATCATGCCACAAAGAAAAGTTTTAAGACCAAAAACAATGACTATGCACCAAGCTCATAGTTTTTAAAGGCACATGCGCATTTGAGTATAGTGAAATGTGACCTTAGGAGCATATCAATTATATAAAATATGATCACATTAATAAATAATTGAAGATTCTAATATTTAATAAAATTTCAATAAAAAGAGAAAAAAGATTCCTTTTACTAGTCCATGCCATAAAGGAAGGATAAATTGAACTAGAATGGAAAGTATAAAATTGATCAGGCCCAGATCAAAAATAATGTATCCGTTAGCGGTCCATGCCATAAAAGTGGATCAATTGTACTAGAATGCAAAATATAAAACTGATCAACATAACTGAATCAGAATAATGTAAATACCTTAACTGGCCCATGCCATAAAAATATGGATAAATTGAACTAGAATGGAAAATATAAAACTAATCATCAGAACTGAATCGGAAATAATGCAAATACCTTAGTAACTGATCCTTTAATCAATCAACATATGGTGAAGCAAATTTGAAATAATTTAAGGTAGACCCTACACAAAGAATCTAAGACATGTAATTTGTATTAATCATTTAAGCATGAAGGTGCGTGTGTGACATTCAACAATGCAAAGAAGTTCAAATTGCGATATGACAAACGCATCCGCAAGATATTTGCTTAATGAAACACTACTTAAGACATGTTTTTGGTCTTAAAACTTTCCTTTGTGTCATTATATTTCTTATGTATGATTGAGGCATGCCCCTCTTAGTTAGTCGCATGGATCATGTCAAAACTATTAAAACATACTAAACCCACACCCATCTAATCTATAACCCAACCATTCAATGTGTGCTCAAACACTGGTGTTGCTTGTTTGAGTATTTATTGCTTTGTTAGGCAAAAGCACATTTTTGTCGTGCTTTTCTTGGAAGTTACTGCATACTGGTTTTAGCATTTAGTAACTATGAGCTGAGATATTATGTTTGGGGATATGAGAACACTATATCCAGATGATGCCTATGATGACAGTTTTCGTTGATTTTTTATTCTTTTTTTTTCTAGAAATATAATGAAGCATTAAAAAAAAAAAAACCATAAACCAACTGAGAGCTAACGGTTTGGATAAAAAAATTGTAAGATCCATGCATATGTATATTGAAGTCAAAAAAACAATTAAACAAAAATTGAAATCAACAATGCCGCCCTGTAGTTCTTATGGTCTATATGATTCATACTAAAGTCAACAATTGAACCAAATTTGAAGGTGTGGCCTTGTAGTTCTTGTAAGACAATTAAACAAAAATTGAAACCAATAATGTCGCCCTATAGTTCTCGTGGTCTATATGATTCATGCTAAAGTCAACAATTGAACCAAGGGTGATGGTGTGTGTAGTTCTTGTGGTCTATGATTCATCACCCAAAGTCGACAATTGAGCCAAAAATTTGAAAGTGTGGCCTCATTGTTCCAAAAATAAGATAAAATTATTACACAACATAAAATATAAATAAAGCAGTATAAGCGAAAACATATTCAGAAAAATATGAATGTAAAAATAGACGATTTTGAGTGAAAGGGTGGCAAAAAATAAGATAAATCAAACCTACAAGCAAATACAAATAAGCAAAATTACAAATGTAACAAATCCTATTCCAAGAAAATAGTTTTAAGTGAGTGAAAGTGTTTGTGTATTGGCACCCTTACCACGATTATTCCCACATGCCTCGACTTGTCGAGGCTTGTTCTCTGTTTGTCTAGATGAAAGGAAGCTTTGAAAATAGGATATGAGTTCTTAAGCTTCACTGAACTGCCTGCTGCAACGGTTTCAACTATAACATTTAGCATATGCATGTAGCCATTGGGTGGATTACATTACATGTAAAGCAAATGTGCAAAAGGTAACGCTGCTTTATTTTCTGGCGCTGTGAGGTAGAAAGGCCCCGTATCGGTGTTCTGACGACGTGTGCCGGGGCGAATGTTTGTACCTCTCAATTCTTTGAAAATACATGAGCATATGCTTTCATTAGTGAAAATAAGAAGCAAGGAGTAATTCTTTAAAACATTTTTTGAAGAAGATACGAATATTTGATGACTAACTGAAAATACAATATGAAATGAAACTACATTTTACAACTTTAAAAGCTGTTATTCATGTTGAAAGAGGTTTCTTCGAGGAGTAAGTCAAGCGTGATTGGACACAACATCTGTGTAACCACTATGTGTTTCTAGCTAACCTCACCCTGTGGCTGGTGGTCACTCCCACCATACCTCTTTGCTGGGGTGACATTAGAAATGTTAAATGAATCATGTATCAATAATAGGTTTTTACAATGACAAATCAATCCGAAAACATGACCTGATATCGCGGTCGAGAATACTAAATTTAAGCATTATCAGTAGTATTATGCTAACACAATAAGCTATATTAGTAACTTTGCTTCTTAGAGCAATAATTTAAATAATATAAGTATAACTGAACTCATTAATATTTAACACATAATATAACCGAGCAAAATCTAAGAAAGTTTCGTGTTATATGAGTATTGACACAAATATATTTGTTTATTGCAATTCGACATTTGACAGAAAATATGATTATACTCAACTTAAACTTAATAAAGTATGTCAGTTCTATCATGTCCATTGAGAATGTGTCAGAATTTTGCCGGCCTTCTTCCACCCATGTCGCCGCATTCCACCGCATGTCTCCCATTTGAACGTGAAAGGGGATACAGCATTTCAAGTGTAACAGAGTAAGCTCATGTTAGACACGTGTCTTTGAATTTATTAATTTATAATTTAAAATAATATAATTATAACTAATTCATTAATATTCAACACAATAACATATATATATATATATATATATATATATATATATATATATATATATATATATATATATATATATATATATATATAATGGAGTAAATCTAAGACAAATGTGCAATGCGTATTCTAAACCCTCTTTCCAGTAATCAGCAGTCAACACCGGTGACCCAAACATAATTATATTCAACTCAAACCCATAAAAATTATGTCGAGTTCCTGTTTTGTCCACAGGTCGTGTTAAATTTTTCCAGCCCTATCTTCACCCACCCACCCATGTCCCCTCACATTCCACCACATGTCCATTTTGAAAGCTTACTAAAAAGGAGATGCAAGCAGATTCCAAATTCAAATACAACAAAATTAGAAATCGTGTACCACGATTAGACACATGTAATCGTTTATTAGTTTAATAATTTAAAATAATATAATTTATAACTAATTCATTAATAACTAATTCATTAATATTCAACACAAATAATATATATATACTCCATTTTGAAAGCTTACTGAAAGGGAGATGCAACGTGCAATAAAAAGACTTTGTTTTAAACTGAGGCGCTTCTCGTCGAGTCTGCTATTGCAGCGAGAAGACTTTGCAGGTGTTGTGGGTCATGTACGATGAAGAAGTGAGCAAAGAGATTCCCCAAATCTTGGAACAAAGTCCACCCGAGGAGGATCTAGTTGAAGGGCGGATGACAACCGTGTTATGTGTTTCATCCTTGGTTCCTTGTTAGGGTTTGCTCACGCTCCATAAAAATTTTGGTCGGTTGAAATCTCGAAGTCACAGTTCTCACTGGGTCTGGGGCCTCCACAGATATTACGAGATAGTATTGTATCAGATCTCCATCTCCCATGCACTCTAACTTAGGAGTTTGGGGTACAGATGGGTAATGGGGACGAGGTACGAGCATCATGGGTGTGTCGTGGACTCAATTGGTTGTGTCTAATGTCTCAGGCTCAGGGGACCCTACATTGGCTCAGGCTCAACTCTTATTGAATAGCATGCCTCGCACACTGAAACGGGAAGGGTAGCGCAGTATGTTGCAATTCCAGTCACTTACGATAGAGGACATAGAAGAATCAATCATCACTATGACCGATCCTCTCTCCCCTGCTTTCCCCAAGCTACTACATATCTTCCAGGACATCTTCAAAATGTCGATCAATCATCCTCCACCCCGAACCAGGGAGCATTCTATTATTCTGCAACCAAGGATTGCACCAATTTCCGTTTGGCCCTATAGATACCACCACCACCTCCAAAAGATTGAGATTGAAAGATTGGTAGCGAGAATGCTCCAAGAAGGCATTATTCAACCAAGCATGAGCCCCTACTTCAACATGGTGTTGTTAGTTAGGAAGAAATATGGAAGTTGGCGATTTTGTGTAGATTATCGAGCACTTAATGAGGTAACAATGGCTGATAAATTTCCGATCCCCATCATTGAGGAACTCTTAGATGAACTACATGGGGTAACTGCTTTATACGTTCCAAAGGCAACATTTGAGCACGACCAAGCATTATGAGTTCTTAAATCATGAGCTGACATTTCAAGGATCACTTTGTATTAGTTTTCTTTGATGATATCTTGGTGTATAGCACTTCTAAAATAGATTACCTCTCTCACTTGCAGGTAGTGTTCAAATTCCAAGAACAACAGTTATTTGCCAATAGCGTGTATTCCTGATAAGGATAGAGTATATAGGTCATATTACCGATGGGGAGGATGGTGTATCTGCGGATCCTGACAAGGTCACCGAAGCAATGTTGAATTGGTCTATTCTCCAAGTCCTTAAGGGCTCTAAGGGGGTTTCTCGGGCTCACTAGGTACTATCGCTGTTTTATTACCAACTATAGTCGGATAGCCTGGCCCTTAACACAACAGTTGAAGGATGCATTTCTTTGTAATAAAGAGGCCACACAAGCCTTTCAGCAACTAAAGCATGCCATGACCTCCCTACCTATACTAGGACTTCGACTTTTTTAAGGTAGTGAAGTCTTGATGTAGGAAGGGAAGTGGTGCCATAAACTTAGTCCTCGAACTCAAGCTAAATCAATGCATGAGAAAGAAGTGGCAACCTTACTTGTTAGGGCGCAAATTTATAATTCGTACTGACAATAAGTCCAAGCATCCGTTAGAACAAAGAATAGAGGAGAGCACCATGTCGGTTGCTAAAGCTGCTTGGTTGTAATTTTGACATTCAAGTGACGTAACTCAGAAGAAAATACAACCATGACAATTTCTAGAAGTTCTTGTCGAGATGATCTCGACTACTACCTCACTCTTTTGTGCTGGATGTTAAGGAATTGGAGGAGCAGGTTGTCGATGATCCATACTTGGCAAACATCCTAACTGTCATTGCCACTGATCCAACCGCTTTTCCACACTTCACTGTGACAGGAACTACCCTACATTATAAGGGACGGGTGGTTCTTCCTGCAGCTTCCCCTATTATCCCACATCTCCTCCGAGAGTTTGCAACCCCGTTGGGGGTGTTAGGCGCACCTACAATCAATTGTTAGCTGAATTTTATTGGAAAGGAATTTAGAAGGCGGTCCAAAATTTTGTCTATGCTAGTGACACAAGTATGATTCCACCTCCCCTTCCGGGTTATTACAACCGCTGACTATTCCTCATCAGATTTGGGATGATGTTTCCATGGACTTCATTAAAGGATTACCGAAACCTAAGGGTTGAGATACTATTTTGGTTGTGGTGGACCGGTTGTCCAAATAGGCTCATTTCTTATCTTTATCCCACCCTTTTTCAGCCTCGCAAGGGCTCTATCGGGGATCACCTTCTACAAGAACAAAGATATCATCCGCAGCTTCAATGGTCATACTGAAGTCGTTAATCGCTGTGTTGAGACATTTCTTTGATGTTTTTTGGTCGACAAGCCTTTACATTGGTCAAATTGGATACCATGGGCTGAGTACAACTATAACACCTCCTTTCACATAGCTGTTTGCACAACCCCTTTTAAGCTTGTCTACGATCACGAGCTTCCCCCGTGATTCATTTTGAATAGGGGTCTATAGCTAATCAGGAGGTTGAATCACTCTTGCTACAACGAGATGAGATTCTGGAGAACTCATGCACCATTTACATTGAGCCTAAGAAAAGATGAAGGCGCACGTTGACTCTAAGTGAAATGATGTTCAATGGAGCGTGGAAGAATTTATGTATATCAAGTTACATACTTACCACCATTAAACTCTGGCACGACTGGTCAACGAGTCCAAATTCTTGGAAAAATTGGCCTAGTTACCTTTAAATTGGATTTTCCATCTACAAACCCGATTCATCCATTTCATATGTTTCACAAAAAAGTTGTGATCACAACTAATTCTCCTAATTATTCCCCATCCATTACCTTGGACTTAGAACAATTGGTGCAACCTGCTGCTTTATAGGCAGTCCATCCTTCCACAGTTTCCGATCAAGCAAGCCTAGAAGTTTTAATCCACCGGTAAGATTTACCCACTTATGAGGAATCATAGGAACCATTTGAGGTGATCCAGACTCAATTTCCTCATTTTAACCTTGAGGACAAGGTTGGTGCAAAATGGTACGCCCAAAATACAAGTCACTTATGCAAGGAGGAAGAAAGGGATGAAAATAACCCCATGTGACATTTAGAAATAACATCCAAGCGATATTAGCTATAGCTTTGGTTTTTCAGGTGTATAGCACATTGCTCATTGCATGAACTATCAAATAGTGTGGTCTCTTTGTAATTGAGGAGTATCAACTCGTTGGATGAGGGAGGTTATATTTTTGTGTGGAGGGGTGGGGTGAGGGGCATCAATGTGAGATGACGGTAGTGATCCTTGTAATTGAGGGAGGGGTGCCTGCACCTTTGAATTTTCTTTCTGTTTTGAAGTTACTGGAAAAAGGGAATACATTGAAGAGAATTTGTTTACTTGAGCATTAGAATCTATCATAACGCCACCAGGAGACTCTCCTTAAATCTCCATGTTGTGCGGGCCAAAGCCCAACGCCAGTTTACTGGGTAGGTGGCCGTGGGATTCTTCCAGCCCCAAACCGCACAAAACTTCAACCTACCCATCGCTTCTCCCGACGACTTTTCCCTACATCTAGCCAAATCTTGTTTGATGAATGACTTCTTTTTCTACCTTCAGTACCTCAACGAAAGATCTTCCCTGGATGTGACTCCCTTTGCTTTCGCCCTCAACAACCATATCATCCTTCCAAACATGCGACACCTTGGTAGCAATAGTGTTCCTTCTATCTTCTGTCTTCCCCTTATCCCAGCTCACTCAGCTTAGCGGCCATCAGGTCCCTCCCTTTTGGAATGAATAACTCATGTCTTTTTCCTTCCCTATCCGTGACCGAGCACAACAGAAATTTGCCCGCATCGTTTTTTAGACTCTCCAGCTTGTACAACCTTCCATTTTCCTTCCAATGTTGTACCCCCTTCCTTACAGTAGATTTCAATACCCATTAGAAGATATCGTAGTCCTTTGATGGGTCTTCAAGCCCTCTTACAATAGTAATTAAACTCAATTCTCTGTTACTTCAATGAAAAAGGAATTACATATTTGTATGATTCCCCTCCCCTCCAAGACACACTCAGCAGGTACCGAGCTGCACACCAGCCCACAACGCTGCCCTCACCACCTCCTAACAAACTAACAAACTTCTTCTAGAAAGCCGAAAAAAAGACCACGAGACACACAAGGAAAAAACACTCAAAAAGGCCATAAAATTTCCCCAAACAACCAACTGAAACATCAACTAATATCACCTGGGTTACAGTCTTTTAAATGTCACTTGGGTTGCCCTTTTCCCTTTTTCCTCCTCACATAGGTTATTTGTATGGCCCATCATCCTTCTCCAAAACGGACCCATGACACAACACCCTTTCTTCTCTCGCTGATGAACCCCTTAAAGATCTTCCTTCTCCTCTACTAATATCTCAAAGATTTCAATCTACAAAACCATCTTCTTAGCTCTCATCATCTCATCGCCCATGCACTATCTGGGCACTAATTGCCTATAGAGTTCCCCGATGCCCAAATTTCAACCCAACCATCCCCTAAAATGAAGAAAATAAGCTACTTCTTAGTTTTTTCTAACTGTAATGTATTAAAAATTCACCTGCACTGCTTCTCGCGACTCTGTGCACTCCCAAGGGAAAATTCTTTCTCCTCGTACCTGAAGGAAAGAGGGCAATAACACATAAGAATTTTTCTACAGTGAAATTATGTAAAAATGTTTAAATAAACAATTACTTACTCATATGAAAATAGACGCATTTTAAGCCCTCATTTTTCATTTTGTCATTTATGATAATCATCATATTGTCACCAAGGTTGTTTGTTCTTCATACATTTTGCTAGTAAGCTGCTTGATCACGTCATGCAGCGTTGCACAGGCCAGCTTAGTAATATTCTCGAAAGGGTCCTTTGACCAGTGTGATGCTAACTTTGCACTGCACCCATATGAAACTCGATGATTTATTATCTCAATTAAATTTACACAATGGGGACACATAGCTCAAATTGCACTTACCTTCACCATCATCAGGTACAATACCTGTGATGTCACGCTATTTGTAACATTGTGTCGGTGAATTTTAACTATTGTTTCTGCTAATGAACAAATGCAATCTCATCCACAAAGGGGATCAGAAAATGCACTCTAGGATTTAGTGTTTTTGAGAATCTCTCGTTTCTTTCAATTACAAACACTTCGCCCTCTCGCACTTTTTTTATTCCAAAATGTGTTTTTGATCTTCAAATTTTGAAAAACAAACAAACAATCAATTACATACCTAAGAATTGATTAAAAAAAAACAAGGAATAAATTTGAATAACTCGCTTTCTCAAGTATATAGTTTATAGATTCTTAACTCTCTAACCCCCATTTTTCTTATCAAGGTACCACCTTACCAATACACCAAGTGAGGTCGATGTTTAGTGAGGAATCTCTAATGTAACAAACTATTGTTCAACCAAGAAACAAAAAAGAACAAACATGGACTTTTTCTCAAGAAGATAAGAGAGTTACATGCATAAAAACATGGCAAACAACAACAGTTACCATTTCTCCACAAACAGTGCCCAAGAACATAAACCCCCATGAGGATTGAAAACACACAAAAACCAGATAGATTCAAAGCAAGCAAAATTAACCAGATAACAGGTGCCTACTCCTACTAATCTTAGCTAGAAGGCTTGAAGTGAAGCCCCTCAGACTTTGACTATCATGTTAATGGTAAGCCACCACCACCACCACAAACATCCACAGCCGCCTGGTTGGAAGTGACACCTCCGATCCCTAGGAAGGAGTAGAATCGACTACCAAGGCCCCAAACCAAAACCCAACAGCCATGCCTGGACTTGGAAATGTTCTAAATCCTGAAAAGAAGTTTTGAGGGTGTGCAACCTCCTGATCATCATCATCCTTGTTCTTCAGAGTTCTCCCTCCTACTTTAACTTCAAATGCAAATTCTACAAAGAAGATGTGAAGATCAGCAACAACCTAGTCACTCTCTCAGTGTTTGATTCAAATGCACCGGATAGAGGTGTACGATCCAGCTAGAATTAAATTCATTTTGATTTTGCAGATTCTTCAAACTGAATGAATAAATCTCAAGCATATATATATGAATTGAGGTTTTCTCACTGTAGTTTTGATCATATTATATACATCATGTACGTGATCCTGCCAGAGATTTTCTTTTTTATTACCTAGATGGTGATGAATGTACATAGCTTGTGCTCAAAACCTTATGGCTGGCATAAATTTTTTCTAGGTAAAGAGAAGCATTATTGAAGAAAATATACACTGAGTATACAAAAGAGACTCCAAGAGGCCAAAGGAAAGAGAAGAGCTAGAAAAGACATGCACTAACCGACAAAACAACAGCTAGCCCTAATCATGTCATAGAATGAAACAAAAGCAAAGATAATCGAAAGATATATCCAGATTTAATACAGCCTACCACAAGTAAAACGACGATAATTGAGTGTTTTAGTCAAAGGGTCAGAAAGTGCATCTCAAAGACAATTCTATTTCTTTTCTTCAAAATGGTCCATAAGAGAATTAAAGGCGCTCCATAGATTTGGCTTTTTTCGTAACAGGAAAGTGCAGCTAGCTTTGAAGGAGATCTTTGACCAAAAAAGAAGGAACTTAACTTACACCAAAAGCAGAAAGAAGATCACTCCACTCCCCCAAAATCGGGGAGAGGGATCGGGACATGTTCACTCTCTTCTTTTTCCCACAGAAATGGCACTTACAGCTAAGAGGAAACCTCTTTCAGCAGTGAAGAAGTGCAAGGACTTTGCCCCCACCCGCTTCCTCGCAAGCAAAAAAAAAAAAAAAAAAACCTATATTCGAGGACGGAGGGTTCCAAAGAAGTTTTACTTGTGGGCCGCATAAGAGGGGGCACCTTCCATAGAATTGGAAATAGCCTTACCATGAACATCCTAGAGACATTATCCTTCCAAATAAGTTTATCCTGTAACTGAGGAATGATAAATTTGCTATTAATTTGGCCTATAAAAGTATGGACTGCCTCCAACTCCTAGTCACTGAAAGGCCTTTTCAAACTTTGGATCCCAAGCCCCTTGATCTCCTGAAAACACCCAAATGTCTACAATCATAGCCCCTTTAAACCAAAGATTATTGCAAAGAAAGGCAAGGCTTCACATAAAGGCAAACCCCCACACTAGTTGTCTTCCCAAAATCTTATCATTTTGCCATCCCCAAGGACTAGCTCACAATTTTGCTTCAACTAGCCTGTTTCTTTAGAAATAGCTTTCCAAAGGGCCAAACCATAACTTCCTCCAGGGAGGTGTAAATACTGGGCCCCGCCTATACCATACTCAGACCGATGCATCTTCCAACAACTCTCCTCCCCAACGAACTTCCAAACTCACTGTCCCAACAGGGCCCTATTTGAAAAGTTATGGTTCCTAATGCCTAAACCACCTTTACCCTTTTCCTGACTAACGTCAGCTTAACAAGGGAATGCAGTTTGGGAGCTAACTCCTCCCCAACCCCCCATAGGAAATCCCTTTGAATTTTCTCCAACCTGCACTTAACACCCTTAGGAAGCCAAAATAGGGAGAGGAGGTAGATGCGCAAGTTGGATAGGGTGCTCCTGATAAGTGTGAGCCTTCCTCCTTTAGAGATGTACCGTCTCTTCCAAGCTATGAGTCTCCTTCTAAATCTTTCTTCTATCCCTTCCCACATTCTCATCGACCTTTGCCGAAGCCCAATGGAAGACCTAGGTAAGTCGAGGTAGTGTCTCCAGCCTTAAGCAACATACAAGCTTTGCTCAATGTTCTCCACGTCACCCACTGGGAGGATAGCATTCTTATCTAGATTAACTTTAAGCCCAAAGAGAGCTTCAAAATACAGTAGGATCCATCTCAAAGAAACCATTTGGTCCTCATAATCATTGCAAAAAACTAAGGTGTCGTCTACAAACAAAAGGTGGGATAAAGTCATTGCTTCACCATTCCTTCCCTTTAGGGTATAACCTATGAGAAACCCACCAAAGACAGCCGCTGCCATCAGGAGGGAGAAGGACTCATAACTAGACAAATAAATAAGGGATAGGGGACCACCTTGCCTTAAACCACTGTGCTGCTAAAGAAGCTTGTCGCCGCTAATATAAGCACCAGAGAGAGGCAAATGGATATGCACCATTTATCCAATCAATCCATTTGCACCCACACCCTATCTCCTTTAGATCAAATAAGGAACTTTCAGCTTTATCTCGAACATAGCCTTTATGTCTAGTCGTAAAGATACCATTTCCTTCCCCTTTTACCATAGAGTCAATCACATCATTATCTATTAAAGAAGCATCTAGAATTTGTCTGCCTTCCACAAAAGCATTTTGGGCTTTATTTACCAACCGGTTCATCACCTTCTTCAATCTATTTGCTAACACTTTCGCGATCAATTTGTATAGGCTACCCACCAAGCTGATGGGTCTAAAATCCTTTAGGTCTTCCGCTCCTTCCTTTTTTGGAATCATAACTATGAAAGTAGAGTTCAAGCTTTTTACAAACTTTTGCCCATGTCAAAAACTAAGACCGCTTGTGACTTCGTTTCATCATGGTTCCAATTGAACTGCCAAAAAGCAACAGTAAACCCATATGGACCTAGTGCTTTCCCTCCATTCAACTCACAGAGCGATGTCTTGACTTCTTCTTCAGTGAAAGGCAGTTCCAAGCTCATAGCTTCCATCTCATCTGATTTTGTAAAGTCTAGATCCTCTAAATTTGCTCTCCAATCCTCAGGGTCGATGAGCAAGACTTAGAAAGCATTGACAACGCCTTCTTGCAAGTCTTAACCTTCGTTTACGCAGGCCCCGTTGATTGTTAGACTAACACTATCATTGTGCCTTCTATGGGCGTTCGCCATGTTGTGGAAAAATCTAGTGTTTCTATCACCTTCCTTTACCCATACACTTTCTAGATTGCCTACATGATCTCCTAATAAGGCCTATTTCGAACTCCTCAACTTCATCAGCTTTCTTAATTCAAGCTGGGTTCGGGATCTTTGGTCTCCTAGAGCATTCCAATGTGAGAAATTCTGCAAAGTTGTCTTCTTTCTGTCTTCTACCTTCCCAAAGACTTCCTTGTTCCAACTCTTTAGCTTATGCTTGAGGGCTTTCAACTTTTCCACCAACACAAAGCTACTAGTGCCTTTGAAAACAAAACTCTCCCACCACTTAGTAATACAATCTTTAAAGCCTTCTGCCTTGAGCCACATGTTTTCAAAACAAAAAGGCGAAAGGCCTCTAGAAGTGCTTCCCCCCCTCCCAAAAAAAAAAAAAAAAAGTGAAAGTGATCTGAAAATGGTTTTGGCAAGATAGTCTTAGTGACATTCCCAAAATGATCTTCCCAACTATCCAAAACTAAGAATCATTCACCGACCATTCTTTGATTTCCCGATCTCACAACCCAGGTATAACAGCCTCCTTTAAGGGTCAAATCCTTTAATTCTAGGTCTTCAATAACTTAAGTGAATCTTCTCATAGCCCCCGTCCATCTTCCTTCCCTATTTCTTTCCCTTGGAAACCTTCAAACATTGAAATCACCCCCTAAGCATCAAGGGTTGCCCCACACACCTCTGATAGCCCTAAGATCCTCCCAAAGATCTTCCCTAAGGTCCCTTTTTATAGGCCCATAGATTCCAGTGTACACCTAGAAAAAAATCATCCCCACAATTTTTGAATCTACATGACAAGGTATGACTAGGGTTCGAAATGTTGGGATATATCGGTTATCGATGACCACCAACACAATATTCAAAATCGATAGTCAGGTGATGGATTTATTGAGATTTTATCATAAATTTATCGGAAATATCTGTGATATATTGGATTTTTCTGATATTTTCGTTGATTTTATGAAAATATTGACTATTTTATAGGTCAACCTTGGTTGACTTATCAAAAAGTTGCTTCGGGAGGATTCGAACCTGGTACAAAACCTTGGAATGGGAAGATGCTATCCACCAAGTCATTTCAGCTTTTTGTTATTTAAGACATGAAAATAATATATATTAGAAATAAATAATCTTTCACTTTTTATTACATTAATCTTATTTTCAAGAATAACTAGCACATGGTTTTTATTTTATTGACATTCATCATTTAAAATTTTCAAAAAATAATGTATATTAAAAAATAAATAATTAATAAATCTATAATATTTTATAAATTACTATTAATTGATAAAGATAAAATATTAAATATTAATATATTTTTAATTATAAATTAACGATAATAAAAATGTAAAATAATAATAATAATAATAATTTATTTTTAATGGATATATTTTACCCTTTTAATATCACAATTATTTTTATTGAAAGATAATTTTTAAAGATAACATTATCTAATTTTTAAATAAAATGTAATTATAATAATAATGTATTTTTTAATGGCTAATTTCTAATAATATATAATTAAGTTTTAACATTATAATTAATTTCATGATAATTTTTTAAAAGATAAGTATCATCAGATAAATTTTTAAAATGGTTTTTGAGAAAATAAAAAAAATTTAAACTTTTTCAAAGCATTTTCATGAATTTTATATAATTTGTGTTTTATGGATATTTATATAAAAATATCCACCGATATAATATATTCAGAAATCCAAGTACAAATATATCCGTCGAAACCGATAATTTTATCCTTGGGTATGGCTACTTTCCTCATGCCTAACTACTGGACCACTCTAGTGTCCCACATAATCACAATCCCACCCGAGGCAGCCTCAGAGCACGAAACAACCCAATCCATGAACCTACTAGGAACTAAGCTTCGAATCAGCCTTCTCGAATGATATTTCCATTTTGTCTCCTGAAGATTGACGACATCCACTTTCTGTGTTTTTAGGAAAACCTTCACTAATTTTCTTTTAGTAGAATCCTTTGCTCCGCTGACATTCCCAGACATAATTTTTATCTTCATTACCAACCAACATAAAGCCCCTTGCCCCTTTGGCTAGACTCCCCTCTAAGCCTTTTTTCTTTCACATTCCATTGCAACTTTTTAAGTTCCATATCAAATTTTGTCGAACGTGAGCCCCTTGCCTTTTAATTATTTCTCCTTTCTACATATACTTAATTCATCAAGTTAAAATCTCCTCTTCATGGCCTCACCGAAATCCCAAGAATTTGCTGAAAATTTGAAGACAACTATCCTCTTAAGAACCCACTTCTTGATCCTCCTCATCTCCTCTCGCTAAGGAAGTATGAACTTCCTCTAACCCCATCTCTACATTTAGTTAAAAGCATTTGGATTGCTAACATCATTTCTTTCAAAATCACCTAGTGAAGGGTCTTCCTCCTCGACACTCCTACCCTCTACGACACTACCAATCCCCACCTCAAAATAACCCCCTTGGCCAAAAAAACCCTTTTGGGGAAAGAGGTTGGCCCTAAAAAGAGTGCGGAGATGGTGAGACTACGTGAACGTGACACCCTTTGAGTCTTTCAAGTTTTCTTCTCCCAACTTGTAGTAAGCCCCACCTTCATCATCACCCCATACGTAGAGGACTTCGCCTAGAGGATTCCCTCAAGTCGTGGCCTCGGGCTCGACTTTTCAAGATTTTCGACATCTCAATAGCTCCTCCCGAACTCACCATTTTGCTTTGCCCTAACTTAGAGACCAAGTTGCAATTTTTCTGAAGTGCAAGATGAGGAGTAAAAGAGCTTAAGCTACATCCCTTTAACAAGCTCATAGAACTATCATTGTGTCTTCTTTTTAGGCCAGGCCTGGAGAACATATTGAGGCTTGTTGTATTATTTCCCAATTGTATCCTAGTCCCATACACATTCAAGCTCAACCCATGGATAGGGACCAAAGGGCTTAGGCCCCAACCATTTAAAGTGCCTTTGGAGGCATTTAAATCTTTCCCATAAACTGACCTTGGGCTTAAGACTTGGGTTGCTTCTCCAGCTACATGCCCAGCCCCTTCGGAACTCCTGCCGTTAAAAGAGGCCTCCACTTCGAGGGGTCTCAATCTTGCTACGGTATGGCCTCTGCGCCAGGAGGTCTTTCATTCCACCCAGCAGGCGCCTTGGCTTCATGATTGCTTAATTCCTAATCCCGCTCTCAAGCCGCCCTGGGCGTAGCTTCCACCCATCTTCTTCCCCTGTTTCTTTACAAACTTCTTTATTCCCTGCGGCCTCACGGGAAAACTCGCGACCTAAGGAGAAATCTCCCACCAAATCTGCAACTCAAAACTTCTCGACCTTGCTAGGATGTTAATTGACATCAATTTTCCACAGTGAAACCAAACATGAAAAAATCATCTTCCTTGATAATTTTTCCTATCCTTAGTACTTTTCAGGTTCCAAATGGAGCCGAAAGGAATCCAAATATCAAAGCTTAAGACACAGCCAAAGGATACAAAAGCAGCAAAACATTCACAAAAAAAAGGAAGTTGATTACTAGGGATCTACATTGTTTTATGTCGAGAAGAAGTTCATTAAACACATAATGAAGCCTAGCAGCTTAAGAAACAAGAGGAAGTCGAATTCCAATGATAAATATGAATCGCCAGGCAAAGATGTATCATGAAACTAGATATCAAGTAGCTTTCAAACAAGAATATTTTACCACCGAGGCATGAGCTTTGGAAGCTTGGACACTGACGGATGAATCAACCAGGATCCCGTAAGAAGATGAACCCATCGGCCTAATTCGCTAGTTACATGGGCGTCTATAAACGTGAAGGGGCAAGAATCCATTTTGTAAGACTGATAACAAGAACGCCAAAAAGGGAAAAAGATCGCATAAATAATTTAAATTTAATTCAAACTTTCATTGTGTGTTTGAGATTGAATGGTTTCAAAGACAAAAGCAGGTTATGGCATAATAAAAAGGGCAAGAATGAATTGAACCATTACTTTAAGACTCCATTTGGAACCTGAAAAGTACTAGGGAAAGGAAAACAATGTTAAGGAAAATGATTTTCTCAAATTTGGTTCCATGATGGGAAGTATAAAAGAAAATCAAATATAATCAAAATTTTACATATTTTTAAATTTCTTATTCTTTATATAAATGAGAGAAACAAATAAAATAAGTTTGAATAAAACATATAGAATTAATTTATTAAGTTTAAACCTATTTTATATTTTCCTCCAAAAAGTTTTTCATTCGACTTTTCCTCTCTATTTTCTTTCCTTCGTACTTTACAGGTTCCAAACGGAGCCTAAGTATTACAATGAGATATCATATTTTCGATTGGAGAAAATTAAATAATTATAAGGCACCATTACAAAGAATCAGAACGCTAACCTTGCTAGTGTGACCTTTATATTCCTGCAGTAGTTCCCTGTGCAGATCTGAGATTAAATGTAGTAAATGGCCAGCAAAGCGCAATAACATGTATACAGTAAGTATGGATGAAAGTGTAAAAAATTACCTATCCAGAAGGCGTAGTGTGGAATCGAGTCAACTGGCTAATATGCAGTTGGCATCATTCGACATGGAGATACAGTTGACAGGTTGCCCCAAGTCATCAGAAAGTTCTCTATTTGATATAGAAAAAAAGAAATCGTTATATGAGAAAGTGTTTCAGTCCATTTTGCAGAAGTATAAAGCACCTCTAATGAAGAGTCTCTTAAAACACCAAAAAATTCCAAATGCAAGGCAGAGATTGCTTTAGATTCTGTCACTACAACACAACTTACCTACCAATACGAATGTCAAATGTCCGAACAGTTCCATCTACGCTTCCTGCTAGAATTTCACTCTTGGTTAAGCAAACAAACATTACACTTTCTGAAAATGTGTCAATGATCTGCATATTAAGCAAATTTTTGGGATATAATCAGCATAGGAAGACTAAGGCTGAGTAAAAATAGTTTCTCAAAAATCTATTAAAAATGACAAAGTTACCTGAATAGGCTCAGTACCATGAGATCTACAGTCCCAAGCACGCAGAGAACGATCATAGCCTGCTGATACTACCACAGATGCATATTCATTAAATTTTACAGCATTCACCTGGAAAAGAACATGATGGCAAAATGTTAGAAAAAGAGTTTAAAAATGGTAGAGGATCCTTCTACACAAAAATTGAACCAAATGATGGAGCCGAAAACAACTATCTTTCATATATTTCCACAAACACCAATGCAAAAAGAACTATTTAAAAAAAACAGAGTGATGGGAAAATCCTTAGTAAATGCAAATATGCATACCTCACTATCATGACCTCGAAATTTTCTGATTACACGGCCAGTTGATACATCCCAATAAAATACTTGTCGGTCACCACCACAAGAACAGAGCTTTGAGTTGTCCCTGCAAAACAAACACACATCAATGCTTGCAAATAGGGTTAAACAATATTCAATAGACTGCAGTACAACTGTCAGGTGCTGGTAAAATCTCTAAGTGTCAAATTTCCGATTTTCAGATCTTAGGACACAAAGATATGACTGAATAATCAAACTTACCTGTCCTCTCACTTTATTCCTTACACAAATTGAAGGGCACAATTCGCCAAAATGTTCAACATGACTCTAAGGCATTACTAACAAATAACAAAATACGAGTTTTTGTTGAACATAAATGTTTACGCAAATTGAAGGGTGCAACTCGGCCAAAATGTCTAACATGACTCTAAGGTTACTACTTACAAATAACAAAATAATGAAGCCTTTGTTGGATCATAAGTAAGCTTATGCAAATTAAAGGAGCACTACAAAATGTTCAACATGAATCTAGGTTACTACTTACAAATAACAAAATACAAGTTTTTGCTCAACATTGATGCAAAAGCTTCTACAACATATATTGAGAATTCGATCTTAATTATGGAAAATTCAGATTCGAGAGGCTGTGAAACCTTGGAGACACCAAATATGTTTCTAAATCCAAGTATTTGAATCTTGTTACTATTTTGATTTTGAGTTGTTTTATTTTAGAAAGATTTGGTCTCCAAGTCAAAGTAGCAGTTGCTTTATTTTATTTAGAAAGTTTGTTTTCCTAGTAGGAGTTGCTATTTCTTTTTAGGAGTTGCTTTATTTAAATTAGAAAGATATGTTTTCCTAATCAAAGTAAGAGTTGTTTTATTTAAATTAGAAAGTCTTGTTTTCCAAGTCCAAAGTATATGAGTTGCTTTATTTGATTTAGAACGTATGGGGCCTATATATACCCCCTTAATGTAGTCTTTCATTATCAATCAGTTCAAGTTTAATAATATTTTCAGATTTCTCTTTTTAAGAGTTTTCTCTTGTTCTCTTATCTCTTGGGTAGATTCCCTTAAGTGGCAAGTTCATTGCTTCTTATCCTTAGGTGGATTCCTTGGGTGGCGAAGTATATATCTTGTTCTCTAATCTCTTGGGTGGATTCCCTTGAGTGGCGAGTTCGTGGCTTCTTATCTCTTGGTGGAATCCTTGAGTGGTGAAGTAAATACCTATCCTTCTATAACCTCTACTCATCTCATCATCTTCTCTTTTTAACTTTCCATAACCAAATTTTCAACCTTAACCCAAAACTTTCCAAATATTGTTTCATACCTCTAAGACCTTTCCAAAAACATGTTTCACCCTAGAAACCATACAAACCATCATCCTAACCTTAGAAACCCAAAATTTGTACATATACATCCTACCTTAGAAAAGCAGAAAGCGCAAACTAACGTAAAACAAGGTTGTTTTGCATCAAATTGAACCCGAACCTTTCCAAACCTAAAATCCTTCATTCTAAACCTTTATTCCATCATATATAAACCCCAAATAAGCCCTATAACCTTTGAAACCAGACTTTTCCTTTATTCTTTAAAGTTACATCCTATACCCCTAAACTACCACAAACTATATACGATTAAAAGATAACGACACTCATAAGACTTTCGGTTAACATTAGGATATGCATACATACTTATGCACACAAGCAACAGAAGGTAATGCTAGATGGATATTATATCCAACATAAGGTCCATTCCTTTATTGTGAATTATCAAGCCATATAACTGCTTACGAACTAAAACGATGGGTCTCGAGAAATCTTTAAATATCTGAGGAGCTTGACAAATGAGACTTGCCAAAAATAGACTTAAGTAAAGAAACACCTCGAGAACTGGAAAAATCTTTGAAGATTTATATTTGGGAGTATTTTATTTGAAGTGCTAATAGAAAATTTTTAGGGAGAATCTCTGTCTTCTCAATTTTGTGAACACATGAATTTTTCAAAAGCACCATTAATACTAGAAGTGTTTTTTTTTTTTTAAAAGCAGCATCCAGAACTTCTGAATCCCTGGAAATGAATAGGATCCTCTTCATTATGACACCTTTGGATCCAATCTCCTCTGATAAAATCACAAGGAAAGTAGTATAAGATACCAGGTACTACCTTACCATTGGAAAATTTTCCTCCTAAACAGATATTACACTTTTCGAGCGAGGATTGATGATTCGGCTGCATTTAACCTTTTAACAACTATTTGACAAAACCCTATTCAGAAACAAAAAATTCACGATCATATTCAGCTTAAGAGAAATGCAAGGTTTCCACAACTTCAAACACTAAAGTAGCCAAATCGTACATAGAAGCAACTTTTCTTTCAGTGCTATAAATATTCAACTACAAATCACTATAAATATCTGAACTTCAGTCATGGTTTAATATTAAAACGGCAACAAATCAGAATTTGATGAACGATCAATCTATCTCGGTGAAATCGTAACCTAATAGAAAGAGATAAGGAGGAATTGTGTTACTTACGGAATTGGCGGCTGAACATCCACGAACCTGTGGCCAGTGCAATTTGTAGGTCTTGATGTAGATTCACGGTGAGGGTTCCGAGAGGATGGTGCGGTCTTTGCGCGGCTCGGGCAATAGTTACGTCGGCGGGTTAAAGCCTTGCGAGGACAGGCGCCGTGTCCGTGGCACGTTGGCCTCGTTCTTGACGAACCCGACAACGCTCATCTCTTCGAGCGGCAGGAGGAAGCCGGGTTTCAATTTTGACGTGCGAGCGGATCGCAAGCAAATTGAAAATAAAATCGGAAAACAAACTATAAAATCTTGTGGCTTGAACAAAAAAGGAAAAGGAAAAAAAAAAAGAAAATAAATAAATAAAAGGTTATTTGCATATATATATATATATATAACATGCGTGAAAATTAAGAGCAGATAATTTCGTCTAGTCTGCCTGAGTGCTTTCGATCCATCAGAAAATATGATCGGGTTGTATAATTATTTAATGATTGAAATCAGGTTAAATCTGATCCACCCATACGATTTGCTCGATCAATATGAAGCTCAATCGAGTAATTGACAATTCTATAAAACAAATTGAGTTAGATCCATACGTTATTATGACTGGATTGCTATTTTATTGACCCAATAAATTTGAGCCAATTTTGATATGGCCAGGTGACCTCGGCCGATGTAGGCTAGCTTGACCGTCGGGCCATCGAATTGTCGATTCTAGCAGAAATAAGTATGAAATAATAAAATCCACACCGCCTTTTGATTTTGCGGGAGAATTACCACTTGTGGATATTTTACCCCACTGTATTTTTGTGCTCAAAAATCTTTACCTTCTAATTTTTGTATGAAATTGTTTTTTTAATGTAAAATTTCCCATATTTTGTAGACCGAGAGAATTCAATTTACGGAAAAATAGCAAAATCGTAATTTGATTGAAATTGTAATTTAAGTTAAATCAAAAATTTATTCTCAAATCTCGGATGGCGAAAGCAGTTCCTTGTTTGAATCGTCTATGAAATCTAGCTAAATAACGTAATTTTGTTAAATTAGAGGCGGTCGGAGTTGACATTTCGAGCATCGTTTCGGGTCTTAGTAAACGATTTTTAGAGCATCTGAAGTCGCGTATAGCAATCTTTCATGTGTCATAAGTGTATGGTAGAGGAAATGATGAAAATGGGCCCAGTAAAGATAGTGCCGTGTCAAAGCGGAAAGCAGGGATATAATGGTCATTTGGAATTTGTCTTAAATGATAATAAGACAAAAGTGGAATAGTGACCTTCTCCATTTGAAAAATGAGAAAAGAAAACGTGCAGAGGGGATCCAGAAACTGAAATGACGTTTTTTAGTGAGAGAGAGTCTTCCTTCTCTCTAGAAATACGGGAGATCCGACCGTCGGCAGTCTTCGGGACAAGAAGGAAAGCTGCTCTACACGTAGAGGGCTTCGCGTGGGTACCAGATTTAGGGGTTTCCTCAAACTCAGGAGGTAAGGGGTTTCTCCTACTTGGGTTTACACTTTATTTAGGAGTGTTTTCAATGTTTGGTTAGCTTGAGGCACTTGAATGGTAGTTTGATCGATCCTGAACTTGGATAGAATGATATAATTTTGAAACAAAATGGAGCAGCAGTGGCGTCCACGACTGATTTGGGTGGATTAATTATGCATTGTGTGTTGATCATGTATTGATTGGAATGAGGCGGAAATGGGTGAGAAGCCGGGTTCACTAAGTGAGCGGAGTAATTTTGTGTTGGCGGGGAGCGATGCAAGGGGTTTTCTTTGTTCTGAAAGCGATCTTTCCTGAAAATAAATTTTGTGAATGTGTTTAGTGATGCAAGTAAATTGCTCGTGTTTGATCATTAGCCCGTGGCTAATTTTGATGTGATGAAATGAGAAATTACATAACATGATTGTGTGATTTAACTTTATGTGAATATATGCATGTTTATATATTTGCATGTGTTATAAACTGTAATGAATTGACATCGTGCATTTAATACCTTCAGGACACCCTAGGACGGTAGGAGTGAGTGCATGAGATGAGTCTAGAGAAAATGGGTTCAGAGGGTTGTCTAAAACTAAAAATGATCGGAGGGTAGTCCATACTAAAAATATCAATCGTCGGAGACGGCCCAATTGATATACATCGGAGGAATATCAATCGTCGGAGACGGCCCAATTGATATACATCGGAGGGTAGTCCACCAAATATAACATCGGAGACAGTCCTCTACTTAGATCGGAGGGTAGACCACAAATATAAACAAATAACTTTGTTTTAAAACTAGTTTTCTCATACATGGCTTAGAGCGGGTGTGAGGGGTCGATGAGGACTCGGGATAGGAGTTGAGCGTTAGGCGATTCAAGTAAGATTATCGTTTGGCTGAATGTGTGTTTATTTTGGAGCATTGCATATGCACTTGGGTGGAAGTAGCCCCACTTGGGATTCCTGCGAGCATTAGCTCACCTGTCGAGGGAATCTTTCGGGTAAGGGGCGCACG
This sequence comes from Tetrastigma voinierianum, assembly GCA_016808115.1. Classification (NCBI taxonomy): domain Eukaryota; kingdom Viridiplantae; phylum Streptophyta; class Magnoliopsida; order Vitales; family Vitaceae; genus Tetrastigma; species Tetrastigma voinierianum. Next base: position 68,499 of record JAEQBH010005261.1, on the reverse strand, counting down.
AGGGAGACGGCACCGATCTGGCTGAGTTTAGAAGAAAAGCCGGATTGTGGCTTTGGTTTTGTGATGTATACATGTATTAGAATTCTCTAATTTTAATATATGTGTTGTATAAAAGATAATTGATTAACTCTTTTGAAACTATTGGATATAGTTGTTGTATCATGATGAGTATAGTTATTGGGCCCAAGTGGTCGTTTTACTCATGTTGTGATTATATTGGGCCAGATTTGGGACGAGGTTTGCTCCCAGTGTTGTATTTGGGTAGAGCTCGCCGACAAAGGCTCTGCAGATTTTACGAAGTGGCGTGGATGCTTAGGCATCACTTGTATTCAGCGAGTTGTGGGTAGTCAAACGGACCCTGAGTTTAGGCGTCACATATTTCCAAAATGCAATTATCTATTTCATGAATAAAATTTTTAAAAGAGGTATTTTATATTTTAAGAATTATCTTATTAACTACATTTTTTATTTAAATTTTGAATACAATTTAAATTTAAAAAGAAAATTAGTTGGCTTTTTTAAGGAATTGACCTAAAAGCCTATGAATCAGGCCTAAAATAAAGCTCGTAACTTGGTCTATCAAAAACGGGTTTGGATCGGGTGGGTTCAAGCGAACCATTTTGGATACACCCTTTTCATTTCCATCTAATCACTCTAGTTATTCCTACATACCAAATATCCCCTAATATATATATATATATATATATATATATATATATATATATATATATATATATATATATATATATATATATATTAACGTTTTTGCCTAATTACTTGTTCTCAAACAATTTTATTTAAAAAAACTCAAAATATTTGTTCCTGTCTAAATACACAAAATGAAATTTCCTCTCAAGATTAAAACTGAATTATTTGTCTCTCATCCCCCACTCAACAGATCACGATAACAATATTAATCACCCTCAGTTCACTCATACAAGAAAGGCTTAGCCACATTTAATTTCTATTTATACGTATGATAAATTACTTTTCATCAAATAATAATTAATATGAAAATTATGTAAAAATTTTAATTTTATAGTTAAATTATCATCATAAAAATAAATATTAAATTAAACTATCTATACATTAAGATGTTAAAATGGTGATTTTAAAACCATAAAATACAAACAACTTAATATTTAATAGAAATAATGTATTATAAAAAATAAATAGCTAGATATTTACTATGAAACATTATTTAGAATGAGATGAAAGTCTTAGGCAAATATGGCATTGCTTATTGCTGTCAGTATTTCTAACCAAAACGCTTTCTCTGTCAGTATTTCCATCATAAACTTTTTTTTTATAGGAATAGTGATTCTAGTAGTGTATTTTATAACATGTCCCATATACATAAAAATGCTTTTATATTATTAAAATTATGAAAAATGACATTACAATTTTAATTTTAAAAATGGGATATCATAATAAATAAATAAAATTTATTACAAAATATATAAATACTTATATTTATAAAATATAATATAACTATTTTAATGATTATAAAAAATTTAAAGATATTTACATATAGATTTGAATTAATGAATATGATTTGAATTTTAAGAAGAAGAAAAAGATATTTAAGAAAAAATATTTAGATATTTTAAATAAAAATAAATAGATAATTAAAAAAAATGAATTTTTAAGAATAAATAAATAGGTATTTTAGGAATATGTAAAAAATATGAAGTGTTTTTTTATTAAAAACACCCCACCCCTAAGTGATTCTCAAAGAAACACTTCAAGTATTTCTTTAAAGTTCTAAAAGGGCTTTTCAACTTCTAAAGGCAAAACACATGAAGACGAGGGATTCGAATCCCAATAGAGCTTAAAAAAAAGGTCTTTTCAAAAATATTCTAAACACCCGAAGTAGTTTGTTTAGGGTGTTTTTGTTTAAACAAAAGATAAGGAAAACATAAAGAATGCACTTGGATCCAGTTTTTTTGGTATGAAAAAACAAAGAAAACACATAAAACAATAAATTTATATGATAATCACAGTTTTCAAAGAACACTTATGTATATTCAAAAATTGTTTTCAATAATAGTTTTCAGAAACAAGAACCAAACAAGCCCTTGGTTCCTGTTTCTGAAAACCATTTTTTGTTTTGAAAAACATGAAGAACATTGAAAATCTGTCCCGTTCCCATTCCTTGTGTTTTGAATAACAGAGAACACTTTAAAACCCCCTATTTTTTGAGAACATCAAAGTTGTTTTCTATAATACTTTTCAAAAACAACCAATCGAGGTTACTGTTTTTCTTCTAAAAGCTCTTTTAAGTTTTTGAGCAAGGTTAGAAATATCGGAAATGTGCAATTATATCCCTCAGACAGGTTGATCAGTTTCAAATTTTTTTTTTTGCAATTATCGCGTATATCGTATTTTAAGATATATTGATCAATTATTGACTCCATAAATGGAGTTCTTTGTTAGGAGTTCAAACCACACTAAAAGCTGCAAGATTAAGACCTCATGTCCACTAGACTAAGCAAACCTTTGTTATATATATTGCAAAATTTTAATATATTATCTTTATTATTTATGAATGTTTTTTTAATAAATTTATGAATATTTTAAAATAATTTATAATAACTAAATATAAATATACAAATATATAAAAATATTGTATTCTATTATACATTATTGTACATTCACCAAATTTAAAAAAACTATTGAATAAAATATATTGTATAAATCATATAAAATAATTTATTTCTTAATTAAAATATATTTTAATAAAAAAATAAATTAATTTTTATAAACAAATATTAATATAGTAAAGAATGTAAAAAAAAATCAAATATAATTGATATTATCATTCTTTATGCTTTCAAAATAATTTTGATATGTGGCAAATATATTCTTAGTTTGAGATAATTTTAATTCTGAAATTCATGTAAAAATATCCATTGTCCGATATATCTGATATATCCGTAAAATCCAAATACCAATATATCCGTCAAAACCGATATTTTCATAATTGTTTAAGAGCTAAAAACAATCCTAAAACACAAAACTAGCCATCTATAACAGCAATTCGCTTTGGTAATTTGTTTCAATTCCGAGCTATTTGGGTTTTCGAATAGGTGTTAACTTATTTTCTGAAGTCAAACTGAGATGGGGCTATGGGGGGAAGCCTTGGTTTTGGTAAAAAAACAGAAGAAACCTTTGGATGCAAAGGTATTAGTAGCATGAAACGTTTGAGATTGAATGAAAAGTCTTCTACTCTTTAGCACAAGCGTTGGGTCATAATTCTTTGTTAGATTAATTAAGGATGGAATCCTTCCGGATCTTGATTTCTCAGATTTTAATACATGCGTAGATTGCATTAAGGGTAAATTGACCGACAAGGTTAGGAATGCTAAGGTTGATAGATGCACTAAGTTGCTTGGGGTTAGTCATGCAGATATTTGTGGGTCATTCCACTCTTTCACAGTTATAGGTGCCACAAATCTTCATCACGTTCAGTGTGATTATTCTAAAGTTGTAAAGCTGTTGAAGATGTTCAGATCTATTTTTTGAGGCTTTCAAAGTAAAGTTGAATGACAAGGAAGAAAGATCAAGTAGTTCATTCGATAGAGGTAGTGAGTATTATGATAGATTTGATGAAGCGAAAGCATAACCACTAGACCATTTTGCCCGTGCCTTCAATAATGTGACATTGATGCTCGGTGTCTGATGGCCTCCTCAATAGAATGAGAGTGCAAAGAGGAGGAATCGCACACTTCTTGATATGGTGCGATGTATGTTTGTTAATTCCTCACTACTCCAGTTCTTGTGGGGTGAAGCATTGAAAACTGTAGCTTATATTTTGAACCAAGTGCTTAGTAAGTATGTTCCTAAGACTCCATATGAGCTATGGTCATAGAAGAAGCCTAGTCTTCGTCACTTCCATGTTTGAGATTGCGAGGTGGAGTGAAATTGTATAACTGCAATTGAAAACTTGATCCAAAAACCATCAGTGGGTACTTTATTGGTTATTGTGTGGGATTAAAAGTTTCTAGGTTTTATTGCCTATGGCACCTGCCGAGTGATTGGTCGGATGGAGTTATCTATATTTGAGGATGATGCGGGTACAAGTCGAATTTGGAAATTGTGTTAAGAACACCAAGTTTTATTCTGCACTGTGCCAGCTCGATCTGCCACAATTGTGACAGCGAGTAGCCCGCTGCGATGGTGACCCGATTACGAGGATGTAGATCGGTAGCCACAGATGCGATCATGGATACCCTTGAGGAGGTTAAGAGGCGCGTGGCCCCATAATTTCATATGACTACAATGTTTACTTGGGAACATGAGTGATGTGGGTGATGTATCATATCAGGCTACCCTCTGAAAAGCCATTGTTAATCCTCAATCCGACTTACGGATAGGTGTCTGATGAAAGATGAGATGACTTCCATGTCCTTTGAATAAAGTATGGAGATGGTGATTTTCAGTTATTTGTAGACTATTGGGTGCAAATAATTATTCAAGACAATGCGATGCTAAGGACAAGTAGAGAGATATAAGCGAGATTAGTGGCTAAGGGTTACGGTCGAGAAGGTATTGATTTTAAGGAAACCTTTTCTTTTTGTGTCAGCTACAAAGACTCTCTATGCATTATTATAGGCTATAGTGGCTCATTTTGATTTGGAGTTGCATCGGATGGATGTGAGGACGGCACACAACTGTGGAGACTTAGTTGAGTATGTTTGCATGTCTCGACACAGGCTTTAGGAAGTTGAGTAAGAGAAAACATAATGCTTCGAAAAATCCATTTTATGGTTTGCGAGTTTTTCACAAGCGATGGTATCTCAAGTTTGATGAAGTTGTCACCGCAAATGGTTTTTAAGAAGAACATGTCCGATCAATGCATACATATGAAGGTCGGTGGGAATTAAATGCATATTCTTGGTTTTATATGTTGATGATATTTTGCTCCACGACTAATGATCTTGACACAGTGGTTGAACAAACATTTATTGTTTAGCTATTTTGATAAAGGATATTTGGGAAGCATCTTATGTCTTAGGCATATAGATACTTCGCGTAGACCTAGTGGCATTCTACGACTGTCTCAACAGACTTATATATTAAACGCATTTTGAAAAGGTTAAATATGCAATCGTGTTCTTCTAGTAAGGTAACAAATCTAAAGGGTGACAAATTTCCAAAGGCTAATGTCCTCATAATAATATTGAGAGAGATCCCGGATAGAAAGCAATCCCTTATTCTTGGTTATAAGGCAGCGATGTATGCTCAGAGAATATCACTGCATACGATATTGATTTTTATCAACATGTTGGGTAGGTATTTGAGTGATCCTGATCAAAGCCACTAGAAAGTTTTGAGGTATCTTTAGGGTACCAAGGATCTCATGTTGACATATTGGGGTACCAACACTCTTGAGGTGGTTGGTTTTAGTGATTTCGATTATGCATACTAAAGGGATGATAAAAAATCCACTTCTATCTTGTTGGGTGAAAGAATATTTCGTGAAAAGATTGTCAACGAAACACTCGCAGCTTCTTCTCTTATGGAGGCCCGAGTATGTAGGCGTGTTATGAGGCTACTGATAATACAATATGGTTGGAGCTTCATTTCGGCTTTGGAGGTTGTTCACTCCATTTCCTAATTACTTGAAATTGTTATGTGATATTTTGCAACCATATCTTTCTAGAATGGAGCACTTCTCACTCGAAGCATTGATGTGAAGTTCTTTTGTTAAAAGATAAAGTTGTAGAGTCCTTTCATTTTTAGTTGAGCACATGCCTCGACTAGCATGTTGGCGGACCCACTAATCGAAGGCTTACCTTTGTGTGTTTCAAGAACATGTCACTCCGTGGGATCGTTAGGGCCTAGACTCTTTGTTTTAGTGGGAGTTTGCCTTTCATGTATTTTAAGAAAACTCATGTTTTTCATTTATTACATGCACATTTTGATCTTGTCATCATCTTATGATTTTGTGTGTTTATTTAGATGAATGACAAAATGGTGTTTTTTCTTTCTATTAAATCACTGTCATTGAAATGCTTCTAGATTAGTAGTGTCTAATTATGTATGATTTATGCATCCTCTCGGTGTATTAATTGTATATGATTGGTTATAGCTATGTAAGTCTTTTGTTGAAGCATTTGAGTTATGATTTTGATTAGAAACGCATGACTATTTATGATTTATACATTATCTCGAATATTATTAATTGTATATAGATTGGATTTATAGTTATGTAAATCTATTGAGAAAACATTTGAGTTGTGATTATACCATCCAAGTGGAAGAATGTCATATTAATTTATTAATCATGTACTAAACATAATCATATTACAATTTTAATTATATAATTGTGCATGTTAATTATGAGCCATTTATGGGAAGATTTAATATTAGCTAGCTATGGGGCTCATGGTTCTATCTTCTCCCTTGTTTTAGTAAGTCAAATTAGACTAGGCAATTTCCACTTATCTTTCTGTATATATAAGTAAATGAAATTACAACGTTTTACGAGTTTGGTATATGCGCTTTGGGGAAAAAGAAATAACTATCTTTAATCCTATCCTTTTTTTTTATCTCATCCCTTGCAGATTTGGGAGACTAATGATAGTCAATAATTCTAGATCCATGTCAGGTTTGTTTTCTACACAATACGAATTGATATGCTTTATTCTTTTGATAAATTTATTATTTTGTAAACCTTGTTATTGGATATTTTATTATTGATCAATTGTTTTGGGATCAATAAATACTCAATTTTATAAAATTAAATTTAACATTGCATACATTATGAATCATTAAGATATGTCCATCATGTCTAGCTTTATGCCTTGAATGATTGACAAAAGCAGGACATAGCTAGGGTTTAATTTATGAAGTTTAAGTGGAGGTAATTCACTAATTAACTAAAGTTTTAGGTGTAAAAAAAAATCATTAATATACTTTGAGAACAAAAAATGGAAAAAAAAAATAGTGCATCTAACATTGAATTAATACTTAATCATTAACAGATTTGATGATGGCAAGACTATTAAAGAAAACCTTTGAAAATTTCTGCCTTTATAACATTTCTTTATCTTCTATAGCAAATTCTTATAAAATTTGGTTCACCTTTAATTTAAAAGCTTTAATTAGTCTAATAAAAAGAGAGACGACTTCTTAGAAACCAAACTTTATTTTTGAGGCGGGTTAGGAACCAAACTTAAGAAAGTCTAATGTTTGTTTGTTTTCCTTAATACTCCAATATAACTTTTCTAATAATACTTAAGAAGTTAAGTATTTAGTTTTTTTTTCAAAGTCAATCTTTTATTTTTATCTAAAATTTAAGAAAATAAAAATTAAAAATATATATGCTTCTATTTAACAAGCATAAAATGAATCATGAGAGTTTCAATTTAATCATAAAAAATATGATTTTTTTTTTTTTCGTTTGAATGTCTAGTGTTTTTTGTGCAAAAGCCAAATAATTTGACTTTTATATTTTCCAAATTCAACAATAAATCATGAAAAATTTAAAAAAACAAACAAGCTGAATGCTAAAAGCAGAATTGTTTTAAATGATAAGTCATCCCAGAAAAGGTTAAAAAACAATCGGAGTTGAATGCTAAAAGTAAAATGTTTTTTAGCAAAAAGCGAAAAAAAAAAACAAATACCACATATAACACCCCAAATTATACTATAATAGTTTATTCTGATTTAGGGTATATTATAAGTTAGAATTTGTATTTTTCGAAAATTTAAGTGTTAAATATGAAAATGACGCAGCAGTTTTAAAAAAGTCTAAAAAAGGATAATTGGTAAAATGTCAAATTGAGGACTCAAATGACATTATGTTGAAAGTTTATATGTTAAAATAGAAATATTGATAAGTTGTTTTGCAAATTGAATGATATGTGAGGACTAAATAGAAAAATGGGAAATTAGGCCAAAAATAGGATAAAGCCAAATATGGCATTATAGAAGAAGCATTTCCCATTTGGCTTGGAGAAAGAGCTAGGGCTATAGTTCTTGAGGGAGAAGAACACATTTTGGTTTCTTCCTCTCTATGGTTTTGGCTATCTTTGCTCAAGGAAAGGAGAGGAGAAGGAAGGTAAGAGAAGAAAGCTTGGGTTTGAAGGTTTCAAGAAGATTAAAGTATAGAATTCTCCATTTGTTAGTTAGGAAACTACCTAATTTCTCCTCTTTGTTTTATTTGTTTAGGTTGGGTTTAAAGCTGGTTTTGATTGTTATTTGGTTGTGGTCCTCAATTGAGGAATTTTTGTATAAAGAAAATGTTGGAGTTTTAGGGGAGATGCTGTTAATTTTGTTTCAAAACCCATGTTTTTGTTTTGACCATAACTTGGTCATTAATCATCAAATTAATTGATTGATTGAGAAATATAACACTAGAGAGCAAACCTACAAAAACATAGAAGGTAGCAAGAAGCAAAACTGAACCTAAGTCTCTTGTTTTGCGTGAAGTAGAAAATCTGGGTAAGATTCTTGGGTTATCCTCTATTTTGGTACAATTTTGGTATTTAGGTCATAAGTTGAGTTTCACTCATCCAAATAGAGTGATTTCAATTTTTGGGTAAACTAGACTTCTAGGAAAACAACTTTTATAAAGAAAGTATAGCCAAATTTAGTCCTCATTGTTACCAAAAATTAGTCAAAATAAGGGAACAATTACGTCACCAGAAACCTTGTCATAACGAGTCCATGAGCTAGATAATTCACATTTGTTTAAATCATAATTTGAGTTATATTAATCCAAATGAAGTGATTCAAATTTTTTTACAAACTAGACGTCTGGGAAAACAACTTTCATGAAGAATGTATATCAAATTATGTCTCTATCGTCCCCAGAAAACTTTCAAATATAGGACACAATTCAGTTATGTTCTTGAAGCGTCGAAGCGATTTGGAGATATTTAGACCATATCTCACAAATTAAAAGTCCAAATGACATGATTTTTGAATCATAAGAAACTTAAGACATAGGGGTATATTGAATTAGAAGATCATTTTCTCTAACAATCTCGTTTACAGGGTCAAAATTGTAGTCGAAAATGAACTTGGGAGCTGCCTTGAACTGTTTAGGCATAATTGGTTATGGAAACTGAAATTGTATCAAGGCTATATAAATTTATTGTTATATGAAATAATGCATCATAGTAAGATGATCATGATAACATGTGTTATGAAAGCTAAAAGAGAGAATACGTATAATTTGTTATATGAAAAAAGTGCAATGCAGGTTAAATGTTTATAAATATTATTTAATGATGAATATCTCATAAGTATACATGATATCGATGAATTATTCATGTATATGAGATATCTTTTACGATACTTAGGTGAAAACGTAATAAAAGCGGTTAATACCTTATGTGCAGGGTAGTTGGATAAATAGGCATGCTATAGGGATAACAATGTTGTAGCATACAATTTACAAATAGAGTGACCCCGTTTGGGTCGATGATATGGATCCCGTTTGGATCATTATAGTGGGCCCGTTTGGGTCATACAATACAGTATAGATAGAGATCACTGTCTCGTATAGTGATAGTATCCTGGGGTATATATAGTTCTTTCCCGTATCCACTTCTTTGGAATGTGGCGTGACATAAAGATGGAGTAAAATTTTTGGAATGTTTATAAAGACATGAAACATGAAAATGATATGAAATCTGATATCATAATTGAATTATAATGATATGAAGTAATATGTAATATAGATAAAATGTTATCAGTATTATATTGAGTTATTTATATTAAGTGAATCCCATATTTGTAGTTCCCACTAAGCTATAAAGCTTAACCGCAGTGTTGCTGTGTGATACGAAGAGGACGTCAGTGATATTTATCGTGTTTAACACAAACGTAAGAGTCCACCACGTGCAGGTTTGACTCGATTTGCAAATGTAAATGTAAGATTTTGGAGACAATGTAAATATAAAAGTCTGAGTAAATGAGACTTAGAATCTTATGTACATGACCTTTGTAAATACCCTTTATGGTGGATGTATATATGAAATATTTTTTGTAGTTATATTTTCAGACATCAATTGTTTTAGAATTATATAAGTTAACAGGGTTATAGTTCTTAGATTTGTGACACCCTTTCCTGACATAGGGTGCCGGGTTGGGGCGTCACATTTAGGTGGTATCAAAGCCAAGGTTTAAGCGGCTCTGGAATATAGTATATGATAGAAAAGCATGTGTTTAGTAATGTGTTGGCTTGATCTGGATGTCCTTATGTTTTATATAGATGGATCGTCCTCCGAATCTAGCTAAAGAAGCAGCTGAGAGTTTTAACCCAGGAGATCAAGGGTTACCCACTTTGGATCCTTCTAAATATGTCAGAAGTGAGAGTCATGCCCCAGCCGAGCCAAATGAAGCCTTGTTGAGGATATCTTAGGACATGGCTCGAGTATTGGAAAGATTAACAGCTCCCAAAGCCTTGATAGACATGATAAGAAGACATGGGGCTGAGGAATTCCATGGGTCAAACATAGAAGAGTCCGATAAAGCTGAATTATGGTTGAAAAAGCTGCAAAGAATAATGGAGAAGGTGAGATGCCCTCCCAATCAAAGAGTGGCATGTGTAGTTTCTCTATTGCAGAGCCTTGCATAGTTGGTGACTAGTGTTGAGGAGTTTGAGGCTTCGGATCATTACCATGGGAGTTTTTCGATCGAGTTCGGGGCCAAATGTCTTTGATATAAACAGGGAGACTAAGTGGAAGCAGTTCTTGAATCTAAAGCAAAGGAACTTATCAGTGGTTGAATATGAGAAAGAATTCAGCCATCTAAGCAAGTACGCACCTGAATTAGTCCTCATTGAGGCATTTCGGTGTAGGCGGTTTGAGGATGGACTAAATGAGTCCATAAAAAGATATATGGCGCTTGTGACAATACTACAACAAGTAAATGTCTATCAATTGGTTCAAGCGGCAATGAAAGTGGAGAAATCTGAGGCAAGCGGCAGAGAAAGATTTCAGAAGAAGAAGTTTTCAAGAGGAGCTTCTTCCTCCTAAGGGAAATGAACTAGGGAATCTCTAGCTGATCGAGAATTTTGACTCGGCTAAGAGGGTAGAAGGCAAGGGCCTAATGTGGCACCTAGTTCTGGTAAAGGTGCTTCAGCTAGACAAGGAGAAGCCCCAGAGTGCCCTCATTGCCATAGACGACATTTGGGTGTTTGCAGATTATTAATGAATCACTTTGAGTGTAGAAGTGATGAGTCTTAAGCTGCTATTTTTAATCCATTTTTATGGCTTGTTTTTAGTATTTTATTTGTTTTTAATGCTGCCAAATTATGGAATATTTACAAACTTTGTGTTTTGCAAGATTTAATTCAAACATGAGAGAATTCAAGCAAGAAATAAAGAAAAAACAATAAATTCTGATGTCGTGAGCCCGAGTTACGTAAGCCATTAGAAAAAATGTCCAAAGCAAAAGATTTGAGAACATAAGCCGCCCAGCAAATATTTTACGTAGCCGCCCAGCTCAAAAATCTTTATATTGACAGAAGAGCTATGTCGCGACAAGCGATAGCGTGTCGCGACAGGAAATGGGAAGAAGCCAACTGAGACAAAGATCAGTTATGTTGCGACATAATGGCACCTGAAAAGCGGAATGCTGTCATGGCCCAGATCCCTTATCGCGACATTGATTATTGCAACATAGAGCAGTTTGTTGAGACAGAAGAAGAGCTGAAAAAGAAGTTTTATTGCGACAAAAAATCATATCTGTGCTAATCTGATGCTATGGCATTGAACTGACTTGGTTGCAACAAAAGAATCTAATGTTGCGACAATACTTCAAGCTGAGGAGATAGACTTCTATCGCGACAAGAAAATTTATGTCACGACACAGAAATAAGCTGAACAGAGAGAAATGAGGTTGCGACAGAGATTCCAACATGAGGAAAAGAAGTCTAGTCGCGACATAACAAGTTGGAGTCCACGATACAGATGGAAATTTGAATGAAAGAGGTCTTGTTGCGACGATTGGTATGACGACAAAAAATACAACACCCGAGAACGGTCGCCAACATCAGTCATTGCAATAAGAAATTAAGCTCTGTGACAACGAAGACTACGTATGAACATATCTGACGAATACAATACCTGATATTTATGAGGAGACTTGAGCAAATCTTTGTTGTGACGAGAAACTTGGGTTCTGACACCAACTGCAGTACATACTGAGCGTAATGTGACAGCGCCGATTATCGATGTGCCAACATAAGCTGATAATGAATGCATAGAATATTGTTGCTACAGAAGGCTACTTATGACATGTGGAATAACTATCTTGAAGAGAGAATGCGCCATGACTAAGAAAACGGTGTCGTGGCGAGGAAGCCCGAGAAGGAGCCGCAGATCTTAAGGTGTGACAGGATGGTTGCATTGGCGCAGCGGTCTTAGCGACAAAGACCGCAGTCCCCATCGCGACACAACTTCTAGGTTGCGACAGAGAAAGCAAATCTAAGCTAGAATTTTTAGGGATTCACACATTGCCTCAATTTTAGGGCTGTAAATGAACTATACGGAAGCGGCGGTCGGTTAGCGGGGAAAACCGGAGCATCCTAGAGGTTAGAGACTCTTTTGTATTATATATTTTTCTTTTATTTTTCTTTTCTTTTTCTTTTCTTTCTTTCTTTCTTTTCTTCGTAGATTCGTTAGCATGGGATTTTCAGTTTGTTTCACTGGATCTGAGCAGGATTGTTTAGTTAGTTAATTTAAGTGTTGAAATCTATTTGATTCTTGTTTTGAATTCAATGGCCGACCAACAAACTGGAATTCATTTCTTGATGGGTGCGAGTTACATTGGAATTGCTTTCAACTTATAGTATTGATTACTTCTTTGTGATCAATTTTGAGAACGTAACCACAGCTTTGGGAAAGAATCGATGTTAGTTATGCTCTTTTCTTCATAATTAGAAGGAAATCTCCTGGTTTGAGAATTTTGAATTTATTTGAATGGTGATGTTTGTGAATGACTTGTTCCTAATCTTAGTAGCTAATACCCATAAAACTAGTTGTCTAGCTCGATTTCAGGAGGCCCTACGAGGTGACACGAGATGGAGTCTTGAGAGCTTGAAACAGTTATTTTGGGGTATGCTAGACTAATATTGAAGAACTAATGAGCTCTGAAAGGTTACTTAGATAAATCCTCAATTTACTCATGGTTTGAGAATTAGTTGAGTGAACTATCAATTTAATGTCGATTAGAATATCTGTGATCTTGAAGAATAATCTTGATCGTGTTGGCTTAGATCTAATCGAAGAACTCTTTTCAGAACTCAAGGATGAGACACCATTCATCTTGTAGAAATCTAGCAATTACCCTGTCTTGGGAAGTAAGATCATAAGAAATGGGTATGAAGTATTGGAAAAGAAAAATATCCAGATCTTAAAGAGAAATTCAAATTACAAGTAATTGATTAGAATCATGATTCAGAAATGAACATGAATCTCTATTCAATGAAAAGTATGGTTAGAGGAGGAATCCAAACCATACTACATTGCCTTTTAACAAATTCAGATTTAAATTCAGGAGAAAATAGAATTAGATTATGAAGCAAGAATTGATAATTTCACATTAGTGAAATTCCGATTATCTACTTCAGCCAAATAATACGGATTCGATCCGGTTAATATTTAGGATTTTAATTTTTTCTTTCTATATTTAGATGTAGAAATTAAGATGTTAGAATTTTATAGGCGTTCTTGAAATTTATGCAAAGCAGTTCAAATAGTATAGAACTTGAGTAGTTGGGGGAGTTGAATTTTAAATTCTCTTCAATCTCTGTGGGAATGATATCCGGACTTATAGGTCCACTTTATTACTTGTACGACATGTGCAATTGCAGTTTTAAGACCAAACCAAATCTTTAATTGAATTCATTGATAAATCCATTTTTATTGATTATATAAGTCAATCTTGGTCTATAACAAGTTTTTGGTGCAGTTGCCAGAGACTTTAGTTAGTTTTGGGTAGCTGTGTTAGAAATTTGCTTATCAAGTTTTTGGCGCCGTTGTCGGGGACTTAGTTTAGTCTTTGGTAGTAGTGTCGAAAAATTGGTTATCAAGTTTTTGGCGCCGTAGCCGAGGATTAAGCAATAGTCCTTTGGTCATGATGTCATTAATTTGTGTATATATAGTTTGGTCGTTATCAGGAAGCACAGACCATTTCATGGTGAATTGTCCCAAAGAGTTAAGGGATAATAGGAGTATGCAAGGAAGTGGCAGGGGGAGATCTATTGCACCACTTTCGACTCAGGATCAAGGTAGGGGTCGAGGTGGCTGGAGTCAAAATATAGAGGACGTGGAGTACAATGTCAAAACGAGTGGATCATCCCATGCTATATATTGACACGAGCATATGCTATGAAGGCTCATGAAGATCGGGATGCTTCTGAAGCGATTGCTAGTATATTTTCTTTATATGATATTGAGATGCATGCATTGATTGACCCTGGTTCTACCCATTCATATGTATGCATTGAGCATATGTTTGATAATATAACATCAGTGGAGAGATTGTTATATGATATGCATGTAACTAGTCCCTTTGGGCAAAGTGTTAAGGTTAATAAAGTGTATATGAATTGCCTTATAGTTATTCATGATAGAGAATTTTCTGCTGATTTGATTTCTCTACCATTTCGTGAATTTGATTTGATTTTGGGAATGGTTTGGTTGTCTAAACACCGGGCTATAATTGATTGTGATAAAAAGACAGTAGTGTAACACCCCGAAATATACCCTAATTGTTTTAAACTTAATTAGGGTATACTATTAGTGCATTTGGAAATGTTTCGTAATTATTATTTTGCTAAGTGAGAAAATTTCGAAAACTCGGAATTTGTACAATATACAAGGGTAAAATTGTAACTTGTCAAGTGGACACAAAGACATAATATAAGAGATGGTAGGCTATTATAAATGTATAGAATTTGGTTGTAAAATAGGAAAAGATGAAGGACTAAAGGGTAATAAAAGGAGAATTAAAAATCAAAAAGGGGTGAAGACCAAGTTTGGTGTCTCATTTTTGGGAAAGAAAAAACGTGAAGTAGAGAGAGAAGGGGAAGAAGAAGAAGAAGGGGAAGAAGAAGAAGAAGAAAGAGGAGAAGAAAGCAAAAAAAAAGGGTATGGAAGTCTAGGTTTTTGTATGGAAAAATTATGGATTTTAGTATGAAATGTTTGGAATTTGTGTATGGAACTTTGGATGGGTGTCTATGTTTTTGTATGGGAAAATCAAACCATAAACCCATTTTTGATGGTGGGTCTAAAAGACCCTACGGTATATTAGTTTGTGTTTGGATTTGGGTTGGCTGATTGTAATCCTCAATTGAGGAATATTTGTATTAAGGAAATATTGGGGTTTTAGGGGAGATGATGTCAAAATTTCTCCAAAACCCATGTTTTTGTTTTTGCCATAACTTGGCTATCACCCATCCAAATTGAGTGATTCAAATTTATGGGTAAAATAGACTTAGAGGAGAACATATTTCCTTGAAATAGGTATATTCAAATTCCGAACCCTTCAGGCTCAGAAATTCATCCAAAGTGGAGCTGACAGGTTTATGGTGTCGCGTGACGGGTGGGGAGACAATTATCATTTTTACGTCGTTGGCACCAGCGGACGATATAACTAACCGTCCCGAACTTCTGTTTGAATGTTCTTAGACTTTATGGAAAGACCATTGAGTCAAGATTCCAGCCATATTCATGTGGAGGACATTAGGTGAACATAACTTTTCTGAAATTGATGTTTTTCCAGGGCCATTGGCAGGCTAGGGTTGGCTATTCATGTGAGGCCTCCAACTTCGGATGGTCATAATTTCTTCGTCCGAACTCTGTTTCGGATGTTCTTAGACTATATGGAAAGCCCACTGAGTCAAGATTCCAGCCATATTCCTGTGGAGGACATTAGGTGAACATAACTTTGTTGAAATCGATGTTTTTCTAGGGCTACTGGCCGGCTAGGGCTGGTTATTCATGTGAGGCCTCCAACTTCGGACGGTCATAATTTCTTCGTCTGAACTCCGTTTCGGATGTTCTTAGACTCTATGGAAGGATCCTTGAGTCTAGAATCCATCCATATATAGATTGATGAAATTGGAACTCATATTTGGTCCAGAAATCACAAAAAACAGTAGGCCCTGTAGGTTCTGCTCAGGTCACTGTTCATGGGAAGCCTCCAACTTCAGACGATCATAATTTCTTCGCCCGAACTTCGTTTCGGATGTTCTTGGAATCTATGGAAATCCCTTTGAGTTTAAAATTCATCCATATATATCTTGATGACATTGGAATTCATATTAGGTTCAGAAATCACGAAAAACAGTAGGCCTTGCTGGTAACCATAGTCATTCATATTATGAACTCATAAATAGCTCATAAGAATATATGGTAACCATAGTTATTCATACATATAATGAGATATGAAAAATGCAAAGATAAGAATAAATGATTGTAAATGTCGCATATAATTACGGGATGACAATAATTACTCGAGAATATGAGATATGTACTGAACATAAAATACACATGGATTGTCTGCTTAGACCTGGTAGAGGGATAGATGGGCATGCCTATTAGGAAAAAACAACTCTGCAGCATACTAATTAGTTGGCCCTGTTTGGGTCATTATAGCGCCTTTGGGCCCTTATAAATGGTCATTGTCACCGTCTGATGTGCGATTACTTTGGACCCTTATAGATGGTCATTGTCTCAAATGCAAGTAATGTAAGCATACTGGGCCCTTATAGTTTCCTTTATCCACTTCTAAAGTTTATGCAAGCATGAAACATAAAAAAAATGACAAGTATATACAAATGATTCGAAAGTGATAAAAGTACATGACATGATATGAGAAGCATAACATTGCTATGTGATGATATGTAAACAGTGACAAGTACATGTTGACAAGAACAAGAAGAAAAATGTAAACGACCTGAAATGAAACATGATATGATAAGAAAGTATAAGATTGCATAAGCATGTGTAAATTATATGTATGGAACATATATAAGCATGTATATGACAAATGTAGAATATGACAAGTATATGATATGTATATGTTGTATGTAAATGTAAAGTGAGATGACTCTTATTAGTGGTAGATCCACGAGGGAGTTATTCCCACTAAAGCGTAAAACTGCACGGGTTTTTATCAGTGTAGGTACGGTAACAAAGGCAAGAGGACGGACGATCCCGCATCGGTCTCCAAGGTCAGCTTGTCATTAGGTGCTCACTTGAAGACTTTTTGAGGTATTTTTATATGTAATAACCTTTTTGTTGTTTGTAAACAAATGAAGCAATGTGAATATTGTAAATGTTGAACTTACTTCCATGTATGGGCTTATTATATATTTTGTAATCCATTTGCTAGGATATAGTACAAGTTAAGTGTTTAACATTATATGATTAATTTCAAGCTTAAAATTTCAAGTTTATAAATAAAAGAAAAAAAATGAATGATACCCTTGCTTGACACGGGTGCGGGGTTGGGAGTCACAAAATTTGTGGTATCAAAGCCTAGGTTTGGAATTGTTTCTGGAAAGCCTAGGTTTAGAGCGGCTTTGGGTCGTATATGATAGAAAAGCATGTGTTTAGTAATGTGTTGGCCTGATGTGGATGTCTTTGTGTTTTGTATAGATGGAGCATCCTCCGAATTCAGTTGAAGAAGCAGCCGAAAGTTTTAAGGTTAATAGAGTGTATAAGAATTGCCCTATAGTTATTCAGGATAGGGAATTTTCTGCGGATTTGATTGCTCTACCATTTCGGGAATTTGATTTAATTTTGGGAATGGATTGGTTATCCAAACATCGGGCTATAGTTGATTGTGATAAGAAAACAGTAAGGCTTAAATGTTCTGACCTGTCAGAGGTAACAGTACATGGTATCCAATTTGGAGCCGTGTCAAATGTAATTTCAACTATGCAAGTCCGACGATTGCTGAGAAAAGGATGTGAGGCCTTTTTGGCTTCGGTGCTTGACTCTAAAAGAGGTTAAATAGAATTGGAAAATATTCTGGTTGTGAAAGATTTTCCAGATGTGTTCCTCGAAGAGTTACCTGGTATTCCACCTAAAAGAGAAGTGGATTTATCTATTGAGATTTACTGGGAATAGCTCCTACTTCTTGGGCACCATACAGGATGGCTCTAGCAGAGTTGAAGGAGTTAAAGGTTCAGCTACAAGAGCTTTTAGATAAAGGGTTTGTACTACCCAGTGTTTCGCCTTGAGGTGCACTTGTTTTATTTGTGAAAAAAAAAGATGGCATATTACGGATGTGCATCGATTATCGGCAGATCAATAAGGTGATAGTGAAAACAAATTACCCATTCTTAGAGAATCGAAGATCTTTTGATCAATTGAAAGGAGCGGGTGTCTTTTTCGAGAAGGTCGACCTCGTCCCAGATCATTATCGATTGATAGTAAAGGAAGTAGATGTGCTGAAGACCGCATTTAGATACCGACATGGCCATTATGAGTTTTTGGTAATGCCATTTGGGTTGACTAATGCACCGGTAGTATTCATGGATTTAATGAATAGGGTATTCTAACCCTATGTGGATCAGTTTGTAGTGGTCTTTATTGATGACATCCTGGTGTATTCTATGGATGCACAGGAACATAAACAACATCTGAAAATAGTCTATGACGCTAAGAGAAAAGAAGTTATATGCTAAGCTCAGCAAATGTGATTTTTGGCTAAAGGAAGTTGACCTATTGTATCAGCGGAGGGTATAAGAGTTGACCCTACAAAGATTGAGGTCGTTGTGAATTGGAAACCACCTTGAAATGTAACCGAGGTGAGAAGTTTCTTGGCCCTAGCATGTTATTATAGAAGATTTATGACAGGCTTTTCTATCATAGCTTCTCCGCTCACCAAGTTACTCAGGAAAGGAATAAAGTTTGAGTGGTCAGATAAATGTTAGAATAGTTTTGACCGATTGAAAGAAATGCTGGTTGAAGCACCAGTATTGACGTAGCCTACTTCGGGAAAAGAGTATACCTTGTATAGTGATGTTTTAGGCATTGGTTTGGGCTGCGTGTTAATGCAAGATGGGAAAGTGGTGGTTTATGTGTCTAGACAATTGAAGCCACATGAACAAGTCATCCACGACTCTTGACTAGAGTTGGTTCTAGCATTGGTGTTTGCTTTGAAGATAAGGCGAAACTATTTAATTATGGGGAAAATGTAGAATTTATGAGATCACAAGAGTCTCAGTACTGTTCACTCGGGAAAGAATTAAATTTGGGGATGTTCCCTTCCTTCCAATGGGGTGGTTGGAGCTATTTGAATTATGATGTGTAATGGTTACCACCGGAAAAGCTAATGTGGTAGTGGAGTGCTTTAGGAAAGGCGATTGGTAGTGATGTCACTTCAACATAGTGAATGGAGATTAGCAGATGGGCTTTATTAGCTCGATTAAAAGCACGGCTTGTTTAAAGCAAATGATTATAAATGCTTTCAGAGAAAAATGAGATGCAGAAAAAGGTATAGATGGTCAGAGATAGTGATAAGACTGATTTTTAGTAAAGGAAGCTGGAAGTTTGTATTTCTAGGACATATTATGTGTGCCAAATGATAAAAAATTAAAGAAAAATTACTATTTGAAGCTCATAATACGGTATTTACCATGCATCCTGGAGGTAATAAAATCTTGCAAGATTTGAAAGCGGCAATGCGAAAGGTGGAAAGGAATGAAAAGAGATGTGGCCAGTATGTGTCTAAGCGTTTAATGTCGACAAGTCAAGGCTGAACACGAGTTCAAACAGTACATTGAATCCCTTCTAATTCCTCAATGGAAGTCGGATAACATTACCATGGATTTTGTGTCGGGTTTTCCCCTCACGTAACAAAAACATGACTCTATCTGTGTGATTGTTGATAAGCTCACAAAGTCGGCCCATTTTCTACCTGTCAGGATTAACTATTCTATAGATCGACTAGCTGAGCTATATGTGAAAGAGATTGTGCAATTGCATGGTGTGCCGTTGTCTATTGTGTCGGATAGAGATCTGCGATTTATCTCAAGATTCTGGAAGGAACTACAGTCAGTCTTAGGTACTAGGTTGAATTTCAGTACAACATTCCATCCCTAGACAGATGGACAGTTCGAGGTTGATTACAGTGCTCGGGTAATAGCCCCGATGTTGTGTCATGGAATTTTCGGGAAGTTGGGATAGGTATATTCCATTAATGGAATTTTCCTATAACAACAGTTATCAATCAAGCATTAGCATGGCACCATATGAGGCTTTGTATGGCCGGAGATGTAGAACTCCTGTGTGTTAGATAGAATTGAATGAACATAAAGTGATTGGTGTGACATAGTAAAGATCTGAAGCAAAAGTTGAGTTATTCGGCAAAAGGTTAAGGAAGCTGCAGTGATCAACAAAAGTCATATGCCGATTTGAAGAGAAAGGATATAGAGTTTGAAGTCAGAGACAAAGTGTTTTTAAAGGTATCTCTGTGGAAAAAGATACTCCGCTTTGGAAGAAAAGGAAAACTAAGTCAATTAGGTGGCGCTGAGATTTTAGAAAAAGTTGGGCCGTGGCATGTGTTTGCACTCCTCTGGAGTTAGCAAATTACATGATGCATTCCATGTGTCCTGGCAGAAATTCTCGTTATGATACATCGCGGATATTACCAGTTCAAGATATACAATGCGAAGATTTCACTTTCAATGAAGTAAGCTATTCAGATAGTGAAATAAGGCAGATTCTGAACAAGCGAAGTCCTGCGGTAAAGAATCTTTGTGATAACATCACGGTATGGAAAAGTGACATGGGAACCGAATGGAAACAATGGTCTGATACCCTGGGCTGCTCTTCAATTTAGGTAATTTCGAGGACGAAATTTATTTTATGGGGGGGAGAATTGTAACACCTTGAAACATACCTTAGCCGTTTTAAACTTAATTAGGGTATACTATTAGTGCATTTGGAAATTTTTCGTAATTATTATTTTGCTAAGTGAGAAAATTTCGAAAACCCGGAATTTGTACAATATACAAGGGTAAAATTGTAACTTGTCAAAATGGGACACAAAAGACATAATATAAGAAGATGGTAGGCTATTATATAAATGACATAATTTGATTTAGCCAAATAGGAAAGATGAAGGACTAAGGGTAATAAAGGAGAATTAAAAATCAAAAAGGGGTGAAGACCAAGTTTGGTCTCTCATTTTTGGGAAAGCAAAAACGTGAAGTAGAGAGAGAAGGGGAAGAAGAAGGGGAAGAAGAAGAAAGAAGAAGAAGGAGAAGAAAAAAGGTATGGAAGTCTAGGTTTTTTATGGAAAAATTATGGATTTTAGTATGAAATGTTTGGAATTTGTGTATGGAACTTTGGATGGGTGTCTATGTTTTTTTGTATGGGAAAAATCAAATCATAAACCCATTTTTGATAATTGGGTCTAAAAAGAACCCTGCCCAGTATATTGGTTGTGTTTTGGATTTGGGTTGGTTGATTGTAATCCTCTATTGAGGAATATTTGTATTAAGGAAATATTGGGGTTTTAGGGGAGATGCTGTCAAAATTTCTCCAAAACCCATGTTTTTGTTTTTGCCATAACTTGGCTATCACCCATCCGAATTGAGTTATTCAAATTTCTGGGTAAAATAGACTTATAGGAGAATATATCTCCTTGAAATAGGTATATCCAAATTCCGAACCCTTCAGGCTCAAAATTTCATCCAAAGTGGAGTAGCACGCTATGGTGTGCAGCAGCCCGGGTGGGAGACAATTGTCATTTTTCTGATTGTTGGCCTCTAACTTCGGACGACCATAACTTCTTCGTCTGAACTCCGTTTCGGGTGTTCTTGGACTTTATGGAAAGACCATTGAGTCAAGATTCCAGCCATATTCCTGTGGAGGACAGTAGGTGAACATAACTTTTCTGAAATCGATGTTTTTCCACGACTCTTGTGAAATTTGGGGCTGGTTATTCATGTGAAGGGCCTCAACTTGGACCAGTCATAATTTCTTAGATTAATCCCAGTTTAAGATGTTCTTGGACTCTATGGAAAGCCCATTGAGTCAAGATTCCAGACGTATTCCTGTGGAGGAAATTAGGTGAACACAACTTTTCTGAAATTGATGTTTTTCCAGGGCTGCTGGCCGGCTAGGGCTGGCTATTCATGTGAGGCCTCCAACTTCGGACGGTTATAATTTCTTCGTCCGAACTCCGTTTCGGATGTTAGACTCTATGGAAAGCCCCTTGAGTCTAATCCCATCCATATATATCTTGATAAAATTAGAACTCATATTGGTCAAAAATCACAAAATAGTAGGCCACCAGGGAGTTACGCTCAGGTCCTTGTTCATAGGAAGCCTCCAACTTCGAACGGTCATAATTTCTTCGTCCGAACTTCGTTTTGAATGTTCTTAGACTCTATGGAAAGACCTTTGAGTCTAAAATTCATCCATATATTTCTTGATGATGTTGGAATTCATATTAGGTCCAGAAATCATGAAAAACGGTAGGCCCTGCTAGTAACCATAGTTATTCATATTATGAACTCATAAATAACTCATAAGCATACATGGTAACCATAGATATTCATTCATATAATGAGATATGAAAAATGCAAAGATACGAATAAATGATTGTAAATATCGCATATAATTGCAGAATGACAATAATTATTCGAGAATATGAGGTGTATCTTGAACATAAAATACCGTGGATTATGCACCTTAGAACTAGTAGAGGATAGATGGGCATGCACCGGTAGGAAAAACAAGTCTCTGGCTATCTCTTGATCAATTGTACTGTTGGGTCATTACAGCGCCTTCGGGCCCTTATAAATGGTCATTATCTCGTACAATGATAACAACGCCTTCGGGCCCTTATAGATGGTCATTGTCTCGTACAATGATAACAACGCCTAAGGTTTATGCAGACATGAAACGTAAAACAAATGACAAGTATATACAAATGATTCGAAAATGATAAAAGTACATGACATGATATGAGAAGCATAACATTGCTATAGATGATAATATTAGCAGGTGACAAGTACATGTTGACAAGAACAGAAGAAAATGTAAAAGCGACACGAAATGAAACATGATATGATAAGAAAATTATAAGATTGCATAAGCGTAGTATAGAATTATATTATGGAGCATATATATAAGCATGTGTATTGACAAGTATAGAATATGACATAAGTATATGATATGTTATAATAACTAATGTGAAAAATGTGCAAAGTGAGATGACTCTTATTAGTGGTGGGTCTGAGGTTATTCCAGCTAAGCGTAAAGCTGTGGGTTTTCAATGCGTGTAGGTACGATGTGAGCGAGAGGGCCAGGCAATCCAGCGTCGATCTCGAGTCAACACATTAGGTGCTCACTTGAAGACTTTTTGGTCCTATTTTGTATATTTAATATCCCTTTTTGTTGTTTGTAAACAAATGAAGCAATGTAAATATTGTAAATGTTGAACACTTCCATGTATGGAGCTTGTATATATTTACAATCATTTTTCTGACGAGGATATGAGTACAAGTTAAGTGTTTAACATTATATGATTGAACAAGCTTAAAGGCTATAAGTTTATAAAAAATAAAAAATAAAATAAAAATAAATAAAAATGATGACACCTTCGCTTGACACCGAGTGCCGGGTTGGGGGTGTCACAAGTAGTGCTTAGATGTTCTGATCAGTATGAAGTGATAGTACATGGTGTTCATTACGATGTCAATGTGATTTCGGTTATGCGGCAGAAGCGATTCTTGAGAAAAAGGATGTGAGACCTTTTTGGCTTTGGTGCTTGACTATAAAAGAGGTCAAATAAAATTGGAAAATATTATGGTTGTGAAAGATTTTCCGAATGTGTTCCCCGAAGAGTTACCTAGTATTCCACCTAAAAGAGAAGTGGATTTATTTATTGAGATTTTACAAGGAACAACTCCTACTTCCAAGACACCATACAGGATGGCTCCAACTGAGTTGAAAGATCAGGGTACTATCAGCTAAGAGTGAAAGATGTCGATGTGCCGAAGACAACATTCAGAACTTGATATGGCCATTATGAGTTCTTAGTAATACCATTTGGGTTGACTAATGCACGGCGGTATTCATGGATTTGATGAATAGGTGTTTGACCTATTTAAATCGGAGTTTAATGCGTAGTCTTTATTGATGATATATTAGTATATTCAGAGAATGGTGAGCATGGCTTGACATTTGAAAATAGTTCTCACAGGACTTTGAGAGATAAGAAGTTGTATGCTAAGCTTAGCAAATGTGATTTTTGGCTAAAAAGAAGTTCACATTCCTAGGCCTGAGGGTATAAGAGTTGACCACCTTTAAGATTGAAGGCGTGGTGGTGGAAATTGCCAGGGTGTGTGAAGTGAGGATTTCTTGGGCTGCTTAGGATATTATAAGAAGATTTGTAAAGGATTCTCACGTCATAGCTTCTCCGCTCACTAAATTACTCGGAAATGAGTAAGTATGAGTGGATAGATAAATCGATATAGTTTTTATTGGGTTGAAGGAAATGTTGGTTGAAACACCACGTATTGACGTAGTCTACCCTAGGTAAGAGTATACACAAGTATAAAGTGATGCTTTAGAGGTAGTGCAGGTTGTGTGTTAATGCAAGATGGTAAAGTTGTGGCATATGCATCTAGACAGTTGAAGCCACATGAATAGAATTATCCTAGACATGATTTGGAACTTGGCTACGGTAGTATTTGCTTTGAAGATATGGTAACACTACTTATATGGTGAAAAATGCAGAATTTATACAGATCATAAAGTCCTCAGTATTTGTTAACGTGGAAGGAGCTTAATTTGAGACAACGGAGGTTTTGGAGTTGTTCAAAGATTATGACTGCATAATAGACTACTACCCCGGAAAAGCTAATGTGGTAGTAAATGCCTTAAGTAGAAAGGCAATGGCAGCTTTGTTAATATAACACAATGAATGGAGAATATTATTTGATGGAGTTATATTAGCTCAATAAAAAGCACAACTTGTTTTAAAGCAAATAATTATAGATGCTCAAAAAAAATGATGAAGAATCTTTGAAAGCAGAGTCTGATTAGTCGAATAGTGATAAGGCGATTTTTAGTAAAGAAGATGAAAGTTTGATTTCCAAAATAGATTATGTGTGCCCGTTGATAAAGAGCTGAAGAAAAATTTGCTATATGAAGCTCATAATACGGTATTTACCATGCATCCTAGAGGTAACAAGATGTACTAAGATTGAAACAGTATTATTGGTGGAGAGGAATGAAAAGGGATATGACAGAGTATGTGTCTAAATGTTTGATGTGTCAGCAAGTAAAAGCTGAACACCAAGTACCATCTAGTCTGCTAAATCCCATTAGGTTCCACAGTGAGAATGAACAATACTGACGATTTTGTTTTATGCAAAGGAAGCATGATTCTATATGGGTGATAGTTGATATGCTCACAAAGTGACCCATTTTATACGATGAGATTGACTATTCTTTGGATCAGAGCTAATAAGCTATGTGTGGATGAGATTGTGCGTTACATGGTGTCTTTGTTATCTGTTATTATTCGGGATAGATCCTCGATGTGGATGGGCAGTCGATAGGTTGATTCAAGTGCTCGAGTATGCTTCGGACATGTGTAATGGGTGGAAGTTGGGATGGTATATTCCATTGATGGAATTGCCTATAACAACAATTATCAATCAAGCATTGGCATGGCACCATATGAGAGGCTTTATATGGCAGGAAGTAAAACTCTATATAGTAGACAAAATTAAAACAGAGCATAAAGTGATTGGTCGGACAAAGTAAAGATCTGTGAAGAAAGTTTAGGTTGATGACCAAAGGTTAAAAGTTGCTAGTGATCGAGCATAAATCATATCTTAGATTTGAAAAGAAAAGGACATTGAATATGAAGTGGGTGATAAAGTGTTCCTAAAGGTATCTCCATGGAGGAAGGTGTAGATTTAGGAAGAAAGGGAAAATTTGAGTTTGAGGTTCATTAGCCATATGAGATTTTAGAAAGAATTAGACCAATGGCCTATCGATTGGCACTCCCTCCAGAGTTAGCCAAGTTGCATGATATGTTCCATGTGTCTATGCTTTAGAAATACCATTCAGATGAATCGCATATCTTGCGTAAAGTATGATGCAATGAATTTCTGGAGTGTGATAAATAGCCAAAGGCTATTCGGCTCTGAAGTGAGCATTTAGAAATAAATAAATGCGGATTGGTGAAAGTGCTCTATGATACATGGCGGAAGGCTGCCGGGAGCGAAGTGGCCCATGGGTGCACAGTACATAACTTTTGTCAGTGCAATTTCGATGACAAAAATTCTTTTAAGGAGAAGTTGTAACACCCCAAATTATATCTAGTAGTTTATTATAGTTTAAGGTATAATATAAGTTAAAATTTCTATTTTCAAGAATTTAAGTGCTAAATGTGAAAAAATCAAATGTCGGGATTTTAAAAGTTTAAGGATAATTGGTAAAATGTCAAATTGAGGACTCAAAGGACATTATGTTGAAAGGTAATATGTTAAAGTAGAAATATTGATAAGTTGTTTTGCAAATTGAATGATATGTGAGGATTAAATAGCAAAATGGGAAATTAGGCCAAAAATGGGATAAAGCCAAACATGGCATTATAGAAGAAGCATTTCCCATTTGGCTTGGAGAGAGAGCTAGGGCTACGGTTCTTGAGGGAGAAGAACCCACTTTGGTTTCCTCCTCTCTATGGTTTTGACTATCTTTGCTCGAGGAAGGGAGAAGAGAAGGAAGGTAAGAGAAAAAAGCTTGGGTTTGAAGGTTTCAAGAAGATTAAGGTATATAACTCTCCCATGCGTTAGTTAGGAAACTACCCTAATTTCTCCCTCTTTGTTTTGTTGTTTTTTTTGGTTTGAGTTGGGTTTAAAGTTGGTTTTGATTGTTATTTGTTGTAGTCCTCAATTGAGGATTTTGTATAAAGAAAAATATTGAAGTTTAGGGAGATCTTTGTCCAGAATTTTTCCAAAATCCATGTTTTTGTTTTTGTCATAATTTGGCCATTAGTCATCCAAATTGAGTGATTCGAGTTGAGAAAGAACCCTAAGAGGCAAACCTATAAAAGTATAGAATGTACCAAGAAGAAAACATGACCCTAAGTCCCTTTTTTTTGGAGATTGAAGTGAAAATATGAGTAAGCTACCGGATTATCCTCTGTTTTGGTACAGTTTTGGTGTTTAGGTCTTAAGTTGAGTTTCACTCATCCAAATTGAGTGGTTCTAATTTTTGGAGTAAGCCTGCTTTTAGGTAACTTTTATGAAGATATTATAGCCAAATTTAGTCCCATTGTTCATAAATTCATCAGTAAGGGAACAATTATGTCGTGAAACTTGTCTCGAGCAGTCCCTGAGTGGAGTAATCGGTTGTTTAAAAAGCATAACAGGTTATACTGATCCAAATGAAGTGATTCAAATTTCTGTACAAACTAGACCTCTGGAGAACAACTTTCATGAAGAAAGTATGGTCAAATTATGTCTTTATCATTTCCATAAAATTTTCAAATATAGGACACAATTACGGGTCGATCACAGGCTTTGTCCGGGGAGCAATTTGGAAATGTTTGATCATATTTCTCAAATTAAAAGTCCAAATGACATGATTTTTGAACCATAAGAAACTTAAGACATAGGGGTATATTGAGTTAGAAGATCACTTTCTCTAACAATCTCGTTTACAGGGTCAAAATTGTAGTCGAAAATGAACTTGGGAGCTGCCTCGAACTGTTTAGGTAGATTGGTTATGGAAATTGAAATTGTATAAAGGCTATATAAATTTATTGTTATATGAAATAAAGCATCATAGTAAGATGATCATGATAACATGTGTTATAGAGAAGTTAAAAGAAAATACGTATAATTTTGTTATGAAAAAGTGCAAAGAAATGCGGAGTTAAATGTTTATAAGAGATTGTTTGATAATGAATTATCTACGCATGTATCACGTGATATCGATAGTTATTCATCTATATGGGATATCTTTTACGATACTCGAAAGATTGTTAAGAAAACATAATAAAAACTAATTACTTTAACAGCAATGGGATAGTTGGATAGATAGGTATGCCTATGAGATAACGATGCTACAACATACGGTTACAAATAGAGTGACCCAGTTTGGAGTGATGAAGCATGGATCTCGTTTGGATCATTCACCGGTGGTCCGTTTGGTCATCTGTCGGTATAGATAGAAATCGGTATGCAAATGCAGTAATCGCTGCCTCGGATATATACAGTTCTTTCTCGTATCCACTTGTTTAGAATATGCAGACATGACATGAGATGAAAATTTTGGAATGTTTATAAAAGGCGTGAAACATGAAAATGATATGAAATGCATTATGTGATTGAATTATAATGATATGAGAAGTAATATGTAATATGAATAAAATGTTATGAAGTATTGTGATGATTGTTATAACGGTCGTCCATATTTATTGATTCTCACTAAGCTATAAAGCTTAGCATGGGTGTTTATCTGTGTAGGTATCGAAGAGGGCCGTACGTGATATTCAGCATATGGGACGACCTGGCCTTGAGTCCTACGTGAGTTTGACTCGATTTTGTAAATATAAATGTAAGATTTTGGAGACAATGTTTGGAGACAATGTAAATGTAAAAGTACAAGTAAATGAGACTCAGAATATATGTACATGACACTGTAAATACCACTACGGTGGATGTATATGAAATATTTTTGTAAGTTTATATTTTCAAGATAATTGTTTAGAATTATATAAGTTAACATGATTATAGTTCTCAGATTTGTGACACCCTTTCTTGACACAGGGTGCCGGGTTGGGGTGTCACACCACAGAAGTTAGTTTGATATATAAATTACCAAAAGTCTTTATATTTTGTGAAACTTAACCTTCGTATAAACCATCTGAATTTTTCACTTGGTACATGAGCTTTAATGTGCCTATGAATCATGTTCATGCATTATAAATCACCTATAAAGACATAAAAAGTGTTTATGACATTGAATTAACTAATGATCATTAACCAATATTATATGCATTTTTTTTGTCCGTGTTTGGGGTTTAGCATATGTTGGGAATAAAGTTTAAAGCGAACTTAATGCATGATGCCCATAACCAATTGGTGGGGAGTAATCGATGGACCTTCACTACATAGAGTGTTGTTTTGATGCCATTGGCACATAAAGTTTATTTTTTAATGCAAGATTTTAATACTTAACATTGTTAAGAATTATTTACTTTCAAATAAAAACAAATTCTACTTAGAATTAAATCAAAACCCCAAACATGATCTAAGCCCCATTTTATTTCATCAAATTGACCACCCATCATGTCTACCTCATATAATAAAGCGTTCAACGTTTAAATTGGTTGGACATAGAGAGGGGAGGGGTCTCGGGTTCGAGTCTTGGTGAGAACAATTTACTACATTATAATTAAAGTGTTTGACTTTCAAAAAAAGTAAATTCATCAAATTAACATATTCATTAACCTTATTAATTTTAAGTAAAATATATTTAAAAAATACGAAGTGATAAATTCATTAACGAAACATGAAATAGCTATAGAAATATTTATTAAAAATGAATTATAAATATATAAACATACTATAAAAAAAAGTATTGGTAAATGAGATAAAAAGAGATACAATATTAAGAAATAAGTTAATTATTACTTGCCCATCATGTCTAACTCATACAGTAAAGTGTTTAAGGTTTAACGATCGGGCACGAGGGGAGATGAAGTCAGTTCAAGTTAGTGGGAGCAGTTATTACATTGTAACTAAAATATTTGTTTTGTAAAAAACAAAAAGTTGATTATTACTTTTTGTTGAAAAGAAATTTCATTGATTCATAACAACAATATATTACATATGAATAAAGAAACCAAAGTGCTAAATACATTGAGAAGAACATAACATCTGGAGTCGATAATAAAAAGTCAAAAGCGGTTCAAGGCCTAAACAATTAATGCCCAGATGCTTAAAATACCTAACATTCAAGTCACGAAGAAGCATGTTGACGAGCGAGGATTTGATATGACATGCATGCGATCGAAATGGCTTTGTTGTTTGAATCCTTACACGAAAACCAATAAAACAAATCCGGTCGTCGTCTGACGTCACGATCACACCGCGGCGTAAATTCGGTAACAAAAACATAAAAAAAAAAAAAAACAAAGGAAAGTCGAATAAAAAATCGAATAAGATGGAAGAGACCATTTTGTTAAAGGAGAAAGCCCAAATCTCAATGAACAAAGGATGAAATAGGTGATTTCAGGTCAAGGAAGGCAAAAAAACCACCTCTCATTTCTAACGGGATGAAAAGAAATAGTAGAAGGAACTAAATTATTACTTAGAGTTTAAGATAATATAAGTTAACTTTTTAAATACCTCAGTCTTTTTAGTACTTATGCTATACAATTTTAAGGCATGGAATGCAAAAGTTACAGGCACTTCAACGGGTCGACCTTAGAGTATGATGACACCCATTATTTTACATTTATGTCTTTTAGGTTACATTACACCCATGATTAAGACCACATAATAGTAATACTAATTACACCTTTTAATGACAACCTTTATAAAATCTATCTCCTAACCTCACTTTCCCTTCCATCTCAAATCTACTATGTTCTCCAGATTGTCGTCTTCCTAGGTAATTGGTACTTGCACGGCTGCATGGCGAACTGCAGTGGCAACTAAGACTGCGTTCGGTGGGGGCTCGACCTCACTTCAAGCTTGAAGCGAATAGAGGAATCTTTGGGACACCCATATGAAAGATAAGGTCATGCCTGAGCGAGATCATCTTCTTCTTATTGAATAGTCGGATGGTTCTGAGACGTCGGCGTCATCACCAGGGCCAGTGGTGGCCATACTCACTTCAACAGGGTTCACGGTGAGGAAGGAAACATCTTGCAAGGGAGTGCGTGATACGTGATGCAGGCCTCGGCATCGTCATCTCCTTCTACGTATCAAGTGGAAATAGGGAAAGGACTGATAATGTTCTGAGTCGTGAGGAAAAATAACCTGCGACATCATGCATCTCTTCCTCTAAGAAAACTAGGACCATCATATCATATCATTTCTCTGTATAGTTGGAAATCTTATGGAAGCGTCCACAGGCATCCAAATCCATAATGGAAGTTTAGTGCTTGGTCCTCATTTCTTTCTTGAGAACACCCCACACAAACCAAGAGGCCCTTCAATGTCGACTTCGGTCGAAAAGCAGGAGAAGAAGAAGATAGATGGGAGGTAAAGGGATTCGTACCTTTCCGTGACATCTCATTTAACTGCCTTCCTTAGATCCTCCTTGGAAGAACACTTTTGACATATCACCTCTTGATTCTTAGTCTCTTTGTTTCTCAGAAGCCCTGGGAGCAGGCTTCGTCCCTTCAAAGACTCCTTTGAATCTTTTGAAAGCGGACAGAGCCCTTTTATGGTGAGCCTGTGAGCCTTCTTCCACTTAGCATGAGTGTTTGTAGTGTGGAGTGCAGGAGGTGGCTAGAAGAATAGGATGTTCATCAACATCTAGGGTCATCTCAGTGATAGATTGCTCGCTACTTAGTATTTCTATTTAACGTGTTACTTTGAGCAATATATTTGTATATAAACTTTTGGAGTCTGATAAGAAAATGATTTAGTAAATAATATGTAAGTGATATTTTGAATGCCTCGGAAATAATTGGGGTATGATAGTATGGTTTTGTAATATATGTTAAATTATAAGATTATATTTTAAGGAATGTTTTAAAAGCGCTCCAATTAATCGGAGTTTAAAGTGGTTCGTGACATCCTTTCTTTGGCTGAGAGGGTGCCCGGTAAGGGGTGTCACCTGTAACCAAAGAAGGAAAGCGATATAATTTGGTGAGGAAATTAAATAATTATAAGATTGGGTAGGCTTGAAAATAAATTGAGAAAGAAAAAAAAAAGGCAGCCAAAATAAGCGGCAAATGGTTAAATAATTTGCCTTTTAATTTTAATTTTGTTGAGGAAGCTAGTCAATGTGGGTTTGCATCTCAAAAATATGTTAATTTTGCGAATATTTTTTTAATTTGTCTCTTTTAAATTGTTTAAAAGAAAGTTATTTGTGCAAATTGGCCAAAATAAGTAGCAAATTATATAATAATCTCCTTTTTTGTGTAAATGTTGTGAATGAATGACCACCACTTTCATTGATCTCATTTATGAATGTTGTAAATGAAAAATCTTCCTCACATGGTGAATGGCCACATGCATATAACATAATTAACCCTTATTACTCACCTTAAAGAAGAGGAGTAATGAAAGGTTACATGAAAAAACCTATAAAAGGCTTCATATCTCTTATATGATAGATCATTCCAAAAGACTTCTTTTTCTATCTCTTCCTTTCTCTCTCTCTCTCTCTCTTCCTTTATCTTCCTTCTCAATAGCCTCTCTTTTTCTGTGATGCCCCAAATCTTGGGGGCCATTTTTGTGATGTATTTATTATACAAAAAAAAAAAAGCGAGTTTAATTACAACTCTTTATTCTTTACATAGTACAAAACTGGGTTTTCTGCCCAGATTTTACGAAATACAAACAAAGCCAAGTCTGGCCTTCTCTTCTCCACTAAGGTCCCGGATGAGCTTCATCACATGTATCTTAAATTACCTAAATTATTTCTACAGCCGGGGTGGCTTAATCTTACATTAGTTGAATCTTCCTAAATGAGTTATTCCCCACCTAAGTGCTCATGCAATGGCAACCACACACATGCAAGTAAAATTATGCACATTCCTACTCGAATGTCTACATGCCATACCCCATACCTCGAGTCCTCCGCGACTCCTTCACACATGTGTTTGCCATGTATGGAAAACTGTTTTCAAAACAAAGATGTTTGTTTTATTTGTGAACCCTCGGAAGTATAAATTAGTGATATCTAGATGGAGTAATTGTGTGGACAACCCTCCGATATATTTTAGTGGACATACTTCGATAAATAATTTTGTTGATCAACCCTTCGATGAAATTCTTTCCAAAAACCATGTCATGCACTCCCACCTACTATTCTACGGTGTCCCCGTGCATATGAAATGCGATATTGCCATTTTCATGTCAATTCATGTTAATATATCATGCATGCATATACTAACATAACTAACAAACATGTAATAACACAAAAACAACATACATGGGTCAATCAAGCAGTCAATTCATCTTGGAATTCCCCAAGCAATTCTAAGTCGGTCGGACTATTAACTTGATCCTGAAATCCCGGCCTTTTCAGTCCATCTTTGGGACTAAAATGTAGCTCATTCGACCTCGAAACACCCCAACCATTTGTATGGTTCTTAAACGAACTAAGCCAAAGTAGGAGAAAACCTACCCTCTTGGAGTTTGTAGAAAACTCGCCGATTACAGAGTGCCAATGCGAGAAGCTCTTGCCGTGAGGATGAACTTTCCCTCTTGCTGCTGAAGCCTTCGGTCAGATCGTAGGAAATTTAGAGGAATGTTAGAGAGCTCTTCTCGAAAACTCTCTCTTCTCCCCTCTCTTTTCTCTCATCTCCCACATCCCACGGTTTGGTCAGATGGGTCAGTGAGATGTCTTTCTCATGCCACATGTCCTCATAGCCAATGGCTCCTTGGATTAAGCCTTATTATCAAATGACGCTGGATTCTTATCTAATCATGTGTTGCCACATGTCTCTAGGGTCCGCCAGGCTATTTATTTGTGATAATGCGCATAGTACGTGGCATACGTGAACCACTCATCAAGTGCGGTGTCATCTTGCCGGTTGCCGCCAGCGTGAAATTAGGTATTTTGGAATTTGCGGTCGACGTGTGCGTATTTAGATTTAGGTGAGAAGATTTCGGCTTGACGAGCGTTTAGTCATCGATATCTAGAAAAATTTCGGATTTTTGACCGAAATGACCATTTTACCCCTTTCTTAGAAAAATTTAATTTTCTCGGGTTTTACACTTTCTATATTGCTTTACCAATATCTTATCGCCCTCCTCCCCTATATATGTGATACAAAGGAGTAATATGTTTTCATCAATCTTATTTTGTATTATAATTGCCAAACTTTACAACAGATTATCAGCACAGAGTTTGTTCTAAAGTTAACTCCTTAGCCCTAGCTTAAGGTTTTTCAATTTTACATGTGTACAATTATATTTGGTCATGGTTAATTCCTTGAATGCTAATTGCCCTAAAATAGAGAAGTCTTGGGTCTATTATATAGCTTCTCATATAATATATATGGGTAATTTGCATGTATTTAATCATGATAAAATACATAGTCTTTCTTTGAAGCTTCTCACCCCCTACCCACACGTGCTTTCGCCCAACTTCAATTTTTAGTGCTAACATGCTACCATGTGTAGAGAAGTCACGTGGCTAGGAGACATGTTTCTCAGTATTTACACACTCCTTAAATGTAGTTTAGTAAGGAGAAAAATAAAAATATATTAAGACTAACGTTGATTGAGGGTGTGCTTATTTCATTGTCTGTGTCTTAAGTCTTGCTTCCATGATCGTAAGAGTGTAGTTATAGGATCGTAAGGTACACCTCGATTAATCCTGTAAAGAAACTATAAGTTAGGTAAGGTACACCATGTGTTTTAATATATCATATATTAATTTCCTTTTTCTTCGGTAGTTTAAAATACTTTTATTTTAAACATCTGACCATATCGCAAGCCTCATAAAAGGCAATGTTAGCAAAAAAATTAAAATAAAAGTGATGGACGGTACTTGTCACGAGTCGATGTATAGGATTGTAGGCGATAGGCGGCGAGGGCCTCTGAAGTGATCTGAGATATTCTAAGGTCGAGAGGAGGCAATGTTTCCATTCTAGAGCCTTTAAGGGCATTTAGAGATATGTAGAGGATCCTTCTTATGGTTTTGGAAGTGTGTTTGAAGCCTCTGAAGTCTGGTTGGATGTGGAAATCACACTAGGGTTTAGAGAGGAAGGAGAATAGGGGTTTTAGAATGGAGAATAAGGGTGGAAGGGACGACTTGAAGGTATAGCCTAATTGACAAAATCCCACGGCCGAAACGATTGGGTCGGTGCAAATCGAGAAGTGCGGGTTGGGTCAAATACCATTCATTATTACTCATAATTTTTAATGTTTAGTTTTGGACAAAATATGTTATTTTATAAATTTTTTTATAAATATAGATTAAACGAAATAATGTCAGTGTCTTACAGGTATGTCAATATCTGCGTAAGCAATTACGTATTAATTGACTATGACAGTAATTTTTTTTAAGTTAATGTTATTGTTGAATTTTTTTTTAAGTCAATACTACGATCAACGTTGCGCGTCTTTCCCAAAAAAAAAATTCCGTAACAATGGTAGGTCTTATTCTTTGAGGTGGTCTAACTTTTTTAAACTATATTGATTTTAAGAATTTGTATTAGTTTGGACAAGCCTCTTTAATTTCCAACGAGTTTAAACTTATTTTACATATTCTTTAAGAAATATTTGGTTAAATAACCTCAAATACCCAAACATTTGTCAGTCCTAGTACTCTAACTTAAAAGTAACCTATTTAGACAAAATTTCCTTAGCTGTTTATATATCATTCTTTTACATAAATATAATAAATTAGTAAAATAGTAAAATTTCTTATTTTTGTTTATGTGAATGTTAAATTAGTAAAACTATAATTCTAAAAACAATTAGGTTCAATCATTGTTTTCCTGTATGTTCGTTAAATCTTTTACCATTTGAGTCAAGTCCCACAAACTTCTAAAAACAACTTTAATATTACAAAAAAATATTTCATACAAACTAAAAAAGGGTGTACGATATTTCTGTCTATAAATCCTATCTCCCAACCTCACCTTCCCTTCCATCTCTAACTCTCCCATAGCTATCAAGACTGTCGTCTTCCTCGTGCTGGCACTCACTTGGCTCATGGCGAACGCAACCGCAACCCAGGACCTGCGTCTAGGCTCGGGGCTCGGCCTCACTTCTAGGATTGAAACCAACGGGGAATAGTTGAATGCTAGAACGCCCTCATGGAGATAAGGTCATGCACGAACGAGATCATCTTCTTCTTCTTGAATGGCTAGATGGTTCTCGAGCTGGAATGTTGCTGGGCGATCAGCGTAGTCACCTGGAACTGCTGGTCGGCCATGCTCACTTCACTAGGGTTCACGACTGAGGAAGGAAACATACAGCAAGGGTACTACGAAACATCGTCTCGGCCTCCAATATCGGCATCTCCTCCACTGGATCAAGTGGCAATGGGGAAAAATGACTGATAATGTTCTAGTTTTGAAGAATAATAGCCTCTATATTAGCCTCCTTTACTTCCTCTTGAAAACTATTTCTCTACCCTCTCGTTCAAAATATTCTAGAGCTACCCCGACATCCAAACACTTAGTGGAAGTTGAGTGCTTGGCCCCTCATTTCCTTCTGGAGACACCCCCTCCTTGCCCCCGGAACCAAGAGCCCCTTCACTTTGTCGGAGCTCAATCAAAGAAACAAGAGAAGAATAGATGGGAGGCAGGGGATTCAGACCTTTTCAGCGATGCCTCCTTTAACGTTACCTTCCCTTCGTCTTCCTGAAGCTCCACCAACACTATGCTGCCCTCTTGATTCTTCGTCTCTTTGTTTCTCAAAGAAGCCCTAGAACTTGAGCTTCATCCCTTCAAAGACTCCTCTGAATCTTTTGAAACTGGACCAAAAAAGCTCTTTTATGACTGAGCCCTCCAACAATCCTTCTTCCACTTGGTCCCCTCAAAAAATGGCCTGGTCGTTGGGCTCATGTGCTTCCTCGACCCACTAGAGTCTGGGCCTAGCTCAATATGCCCCCAATCCTCTTTTCTGTTGTCGAGCCTGGACTAGGGTAGACTTTTGGTTTTACTTGGCCTTGACCCATCGGATCACCGCTAAGGGGATTGCACCTCAATTGCCCCCGCCGCATGAACCCATCCCTACTTCCCCTTTCACCTGTGTCATCCAATTGCCTCTCTTGACAACCATCATTACCATTTTTTTAAGTGGTGAACCATGCTCCTTTGACTGCGCTTGTCATGCACTCATCATCTCCATCAGGATCCCTTCATGCAAAACTTTTTTGTCCCTTTGCCGAAAAGACACCTACACTTCTCGGCGGTAGTTCCCGCCATATGTGAAGCTCATAGCATCTCAAACCCTTCAAGATATTGATGGTGTTTTACCTCTCTTTCCCTTTATGCTTTACCAATATTCTTGCCCATAGAAAATTGGTTTTCAATGCTGTTTATTTGTCTATAGCCAAAAAACCCACACAATTGTTACCGATCATCATTAAAATCTCTCGACTCCATAGGTGCAATGGTAAACCCACGACTCTAATCCACTCCTCTTGAATCTCCTCCTTACACTTCGCACAACCCAAGTCATGGCTCCACCATTCTAGTTTAGAGATCCCCAAGTAACATCTTCTTCCACCAATCAGCTTGACCCATCTGGCTTCTTTCGGACAAGCAAACTCCAGAACATCAAGTCTTTGTTCGAAAGCCACCATGAGCTCCCCTTCCAACTAAGCTGTTTTTGCCTAACCTTCCAACTCCATTATCGACGGGAAGGTCAAAGTTCTTCCAAATCCTTACAAGGCAAAACTTCAATGCTCCCAATGCGTTCCTCAACAGGCAGTCTCAACATCTATTTAGATAGTTTTGAGATTTCCTCTCGCATTTGTGACCTCTGCAAAAACCCCTTTATAACTTTCCCCCTTTGTCACCTTTTTACAACTTCTTCCTTCACACACATCTGAATCTATTCAAAGATTCTTTTTGACATACATCCTTCCTTACAGTAAGTTTCAACTACGTGTAAGACGTTTCGAACCCTTGCCCCCCAAAAACAAATTCGACACCACACCTTTCTTCTCTCTTTGACAAAGCCTTTTAGACCTTCCTTCCCCCTACACAGATATCTCAAACGATTCGAGTCAAATGAGAACCAATTTTGCACCTTCTCCTTTCTCTCTCACTCATCTTTTTCCAGCTCAAATTGCACTAACAGAGGCTTGTTTTGAAAAAATTACAATTTCAGAGATTTCAATGATAGATATTACCATAACACTAACAACAAGGTCTCAACATTGTTCAAATTCTTCAATCAAATCTTTATCTTGAATTAGTTACTAATAGAAAGAGATAAAGAACAGTGTATCACTTACAAAGTGAAGTGAACATCGCGAACCTCGCGGGTATGAGATTTGTAGGTTTTGATGTGGATTCCATGGTGAGGGTTCTAGAGGTTGATGGTGCGGTCTTGCACTTAGCTCAGAAGCAATAGTTTCGTCGTTGTTAAAACAAGAGGCTAGGACTACGCCCTCGTGCTCTAGAGGCACGTTGGCCTCCCTCAGCAAACCAGCAATGCTCATCTCTTCTTGAGACTAACAAGAGAATACCCTGTGGATTTCAGTTTTCTAACGTGCCAAACAGTTTCAATCAAATTAGAAGAAAATTAGACAGGTAAACAGAAGCTAGCTAGGGAAAAGTGTGTTTTGGGGCATCAGTACCAAAATATGGTGTTTTCATATGAGACGGGTAAAATTGCTATCAATTTTAGAAATGGAAAATACCGAACACGGAAGGAAAAACTAAATGCTTCAAGAAAATTGACATTACTTTCTAGAAACCAATTTGAGAACCGAAGAAAGACAAAATGCGTTTACTTTCGTTATCGGGTTTCCAAAGATGAGTTGATAGAGGTGTTGAAGCGAAATAGAACCCTAAGCGAAGACGATGAAGGTTGTCTCTTCTGTTTGTTAGGGTATTGAGCGGGTGTTATTCCGAAATAAGAGAAGAGCTCACCACCAACCTGATTTGGAAGAAATGATTGATCTTCTATTGAAACGGCTAACTCATGTTGGAATAGACAAAGCAAGAGGAAAGGAAGATAATTTGGTGAGGAAATAAAACATTTATAAGGTTGGGCAGGCTTGAAAATAAATTGAGAGGAATAAAAAAGACCCCAAAATAAGTAGCAAATTATAAATAATTTTGCTTTTTTAATTTCAATTTAGTATGGAAATGATCAATGAGGTTTGCATCTCAAGAACGGCGTTAACTTTTCAAATAATTTTTAATTTGTCTCATTTAAATTATTTTAAAAAAAATTATTTAATGAAATGGGCTAAAATAAGTAGCAAATTATATAAATAATATCCTTTTTGTTGTAAATGTTGTTAATGAATGACCACCACTTTCATGGATCTCATTTATGAATGTTGTAAATAAAAAATATTCTTCATGTGGTGAATGACCACATGCATATAACTTATAATTAATCTTCATTACTCACCTTATAGAGGAGTAATAAAGGGTTGCATGAAAAAGCCTATAAAAGGTTTTGTATATTTTATATGATAGATTATTCAAGAAGACTTATTTTTTTATCTTTCCCTTTCTCTCTCTCTCTCTTCCTTTATTTTCCTTCTCAATAGTCTCTCTTTCGATATTGCTTTATCAATATCTTATCTCCCTCTTCCACTATATGTGATTTAAGAGAGTAATATATGTTTTTCTTAATCTTATTTTGTATTATAATTGCATACTTTATGAGACGTTATCAACACGAGTTTGCTCTTAAGGTAACTCTTTAATCCTAGCTTAAAGTTATTTCAATTTTACACGTCCATAATTATATTTGGTCATGGTTAATTCCATGAATACTAATTGCTCTAAAATTGAGAAGTCGTAGGTCTATTATATAGCATCCCTTATAACGTATATGAGTAATTTGCACATATTTAATCATGATAAAATACATAATCTTTCTTTGATGCTTCTCGCCTCCTACCCACACGTGCTTTCGCCCAACTTCAAGTTTTAGTGTAACATGCTACCATGTGTAGAGAAATCACGTGGATTTGGGAGACCTCATCAAACTTCACCTCCTTGTGTGTGCCATTTAGTAAGAAAAAATAAATAAATATATATTAATACTAATGTAGATTAAGGGTAAACATTTCATTGTCTATGTCTTAAGTTTTGCTTCCTATGATAAGTAAAGTATAGTTATGAGATCTTAAGCCTGGCCAAAATATTTTCATTTTATCATAATAATAAAAGTTATATTATCATCTTATAAATAATTTTAGAATTAAACTATGTATATATTAAGATGTTAAAATGGTGATTTTAAACCCATAAAACAAACAACTTAATACTTAATAAAAAAATAAAGTATTGAAAAATAAATAACTAATATGGGTGGATTAGGTTATGACTTTTAATGACATTTTATAGAATTTTTTAAGATGACTTTATAGAGTTTGATAGATTTTTAAAGACTTCTATATATTTTTGTAGAGTTTGTAAATGTATGTATGACTTTCATAGACTTTTATTTCATTTCATAGGCTTTGATAAAATTTTGTAGATATTGATAGACTTTTATAGATATTGATGGACTTTTATAAACTATAAATAACTAGAATAAATTCATATTTTTAATAAATATAAATAAAAGTAAAATATCATAATTAAATCATTTTTGTCCACAAAAATTACCAACGCTATTTAAAATAATGTTTTCCAAGTGAAAAAAAAAAATCTAATATTCAATATTCTCCATATGCTCAACATTACTCTACACATTAGTAGGTTATGCAAATCTTTGTTCATTACTTGATGTCTCTTTGTTGCTCACAGGTATCAACACACATGGTTCAAGGTCCTCTTGATTTGTTAGTGCATGTGAAAACCCAGTGAAATTTCGTTATCATTGGAAATTAAATCTAGCAATAGCTGCATTTCAAAATAAAGTTGTGCAATCCTACATAAGCTAACACCAGCTCCGCTTGCGTGTTATATGGAAATGGATGAGCTTTTTTGAAAATTGTAAAACGTGACTTAAGTATTTCAAATAATCTCTCAATTGTATTCCTTAATGAAACATGACATAGATTGTTTAACTCATTTGCATTTTCAGGATGATGACCATGGCCATGAAAATCTTGAAGATGATAGCAAACACCTTGAAAATGAGCCAAAAAATTACATTGATTTGGAAATCCACAGTCAACTAAAAAATATTTACCTAACAAAAATATAAAATAAATAGTAAATATTATAAAATGTATTAAAATAGTAAAAATAAAATAAATAACACTTAACTGTAATTGCTAAAGAATAATACCTTGTAAGCACTTTAAGTCCATTGTTCCTTGATAAAGTATCCATTTAACATTTTTTGAATGGGTGTATGGATCTTCCCACTCACTTAGTACATAAATGAATTCCAAATCAAAGTTACAAGCTACTAAAACATTTTGTGAAATTATTCCATACTTGATTATGATAGCCATAAATCTCTTGTCTAGGTACCATCCTTGGAATATGAGTACCATCTATAGCTCCAATACAATCCTAAATTATTTTATTAAAAAATATAATGAGAATAATGACAACAACAATGTTAAAATAGTAATAGTATAATAATAATAATAATAATAATAATAATAATAATAATAATAATAATAATAATAATAAATTGTAAAAATAAAATGATAAAACGCACTTTGAAATAAGGATAGAGCTTTGTACTTTTCTAATTTTTCTTTGACAGGAGCAGTTTAACCATCTTATCTCTTGCAGCTTTGTTTAATGCTCACCGAAATCTTATTGAAAACATTGGCTGAAGTAGTGAAATGTGACCCGGCCAATGTTTATGAAGCTAGCGTGTCGGGAATTTTGACAAAGTGAGTAAAAAAACTACAAGCATTTCCTTAATACAAATAAATCTAGTATCTTGTAAAGGTGTTTTATCTTTAAGAATATTGCACAACTTGAGGAACACATTAGGATACATTCTACATATTTGTGTTTTAGATCCTCTCATTTATAATTTTATGTGTATATTCATATCTGCTTGAAGTTATCGATTGCCTAGATAGGGGACGTTGGACGTGTTCTTGGTGCATGTCAAGTATAAGCTTATTTAACACACATAAAATTGCTTTAACCCTAACAGACAAATGCTTTTTAAATTCATCTAATTTTTCTCCCCTCTCAACTCGTTCCATCTATTCTTCCTTCATTTCTTGATGTCCTACTTCATCATCTTCCATTTCTTGAAGTTCTACTTTATCATCTCTCTGCATATTGTCTGATGTGAAAATGAAACCACCTAAGAAAAAAAAATAAACACACTCATAAAATGAAACCACCTAATAAAAAATAAATAAAGTTGTGGGTGTATTAATTCCTATAAAAATATAGAAAATTACTTATAAATATTCATTCTTCATTCTACAATATTATAGGTAAAAAAACACTCTCAAACGTCATAAAAGTTTGTTCTTCATTCACAAAACATATTATAAAATTAATATAATCAAATATCATAAAGGTCCAATTTCATTTACAAGCATAGTAAAATGCATTACTAGTTCTTCAAAATTAAAAACCTAAAAAAAATAGTATGATTGTTATAGTCCTAATTCATAAGTTATCCATTCATATTTGTTCCTAGGAAGTCATTTCAATAGACTTTCGACCTTTTTCCTTTGTAGTATTAAGAAAGTAACTTAAGTGCTGTAATGTGTCCATTTATCTAAATTTGGTACTTCCTTGTTAAGATTCCAACAACTATGTTCCTTAGCAACCATTGAATCAATTGATTAAGCTAACTTGTTGACAGAAAGCACCAGTCTCAAAG
Source organism: Tetrastigma voinierianum (assembly GCA_016808115.1). Taxonomy (NCBI): domain Eukaryota; kingdom Viridiplantae; phylum Streptophyta; class Magnoliopsida; order Vitales; family Vitaceae; genus Tetrastigma; species Tetrastigma voinierianum. The sequence continues at coordinate 25,886 of JAEQBH010005261.1, read as the reverse complement.
GATGTAGAATTTCCTTCAATCTTGCTTCTCTTACATCTTTTAGGTGCAGGAGGGACCTCTACATTCATAGTTTCGAAGGTGGAGGGGAAGTGGAGCATCATAATATGGAATTGATATAAGAAATCTGTGTATTGAGTGCACGTGTGAATGTTGTAGTATTAGAATCATAAATCAAGTCATTTATAGTCCGACCTCTACATTCTACATCTTCATACGTTCTTGCATCATTGTCATCCCCTAATCCAATTGCATGTTTTTCAATAGCAGTTCCATTTCCAATTGCAATTCTTAAATTTTCATAGTCTGCGAAAAATATTCGATGCGATAACTCATAGTTAGGACAGAGACTAGTTAAGAATAACAAATAAAAAAATGTAGGTATATGAAACATACATACAATACCTTATATATTATGAAAATAATTTAAGCAAAAAAGAAAAAGAATTACGTTGAAGTAATCCTCCCAAAAAGAAAAAGGTTTGTAGTAAGGGATCTCCTCCAAACCGGAAGCTAGATCATGAATTACAACTGTGTATATTTGTTTAAACTATTTCCAAGCGGCTTAAATATTATGAATAAGTTCTTTTTGACACCCAGAGCTTTTCATTGAGTACAAAAAGAGCATCTTTCTTTGTAACTGTAATAAACCATTGTTACCACGTCAATCCCCATTTCTTTATCAACCATAAGTTTTAGCAACTCATTGGTTTCTCCAGCAATTATGTCAAATTTAGGGTGGTGGGTTTCCATCATGCATAAGCTTCGAAAGACCTCTTGTTGGGATGATAATTTGGCGAGGGGAAAGGTGGTCTCCCACCAAATTAGAGGCGTCGTTGACCGACTTTACGAGAAGCGGTTGAATCGGAGTTTTTCCTTTTCTTTTTTGGTTGAAGTAGCCACAACATTGGTCATAATAGTCAATTTAAAGATAAATCCAATGCACTTGAAACCATGTTCATATGAACGAACTGTGAGATTCTGAAGTGGTGCAACGTTTGAACTTTTGAAATTCTAAAACTTGAATTTCAAAGTGGTGATGGTTCATAAAAGACGTGATTCTTGATGGGAGAATCTATAAATATATCTAGGGTCCTCTCTTGCTACTTCACTAAAAAAAAAACAATTCATTTTAAGAATACCATCAAATAGTGAGAGTAAAGCAAGGAAAAGTTTAAAGTTTTGGAGGTTTTGAATATCAGAGTTTCAGGAATTCAATTGCTGGAGGTATGTAAAATCCTATTTCATTTCATGTTTCCATATTATAAACATGATCAAGTTGACATATAAGTCTTTCATTTGGTATCAGAGCATGGTTACACCTCTGCCTTGATTTTCTGCAAGTTTTATATTCTTAAAAAAAAATTTTTTGATACATGAAAATTTGCGTACATGATCTCAATTTTCGATTTTTAGATCTCTTGATTTGACCTTTTCATTGTTTAGAAGCATTAATCACATTCCATTTGTTTTAATGTATTATGTGATTATATGGGACATCAAATGTATGTTTATTTACGGATGAAAGGTCCTTTAATGGTGGTTGATCATACGAAGAAGATGACTTAAAAAAAAAAAACAAATAAGCAGGCCTTCTTTTATAAAGTTGTTTAGGTCATAGTTCTTATTTTTATCCGACCCATTTATAAGTGGCCTTTTATTTTCAAACACTCACAAGCCTTATTTTGGGCTTTAGTAATATAAAAGTGGGTTTATTGGAAATCCTTTGAAGTTTTAAAAAAAAATTGTTGTTAATAAGGTTTGAACCTATGAACAAAGGTTCAATTAAGAGTTTTCCACCCGCCAACTTTGGCTTGTGTGTTAAAGTGTTTATATATTTAATTCTTATACGTCTCGTATTCATTACATGTTTAAGCATTATTTATTAATTGCTCAAATCATGTTTATTTAAGAATAATGCTAATAAAATTTACAAATTTTAAGGCTTTTCTCATGCATGTAACATATTATTTATGCTTTGATTCTTTTGTATGAAATCAAATTGTGTGTAATAATTATGATTAATTATACAATTTTTATAGCATAATAAGAGTGTTTAATTATGCTATTCAAATAAAATTTGATATTATACATAAAACTTAAGTTTAGTGCCTAATTTAGAAAGCACAACTAAAACTATAAAATGTCCAAGTGATCAAAATAATTTTTTGGTTAGTTATGAATAGCCACAAGATCTTTAATTAATAAAATTATTTATTGCTAAGACTATAAAGAATGCAGATATAACTTGTAATTAATTATACTTAATATAATAAAATATCTCCTACGTGAAATTTATATATTTATATAATTAATAGATGAGATGCTAAATTATTTTCATAATCTACCCAATGTGAATTATGAATTGACATAATTTGGTAGTTTTGATACTTTAAGGATAGAAATGCAAATTATATGTTTCGCTTTCTGAACTCTGGAATGAGTTGCGGTACCAGGTGGGACTATACATGTCTAGGAAAGTCTTGACAAAGGGCGATAAGAGCCCCTAAGGTTAGGCGGTTTTTAAGATGACCGCTGCGAATCCCTCCACTTACCTGGGGACTTTCCTGGTGTATATAAATGCATGTACCTATCTGTTTCATAGGTTATTGTTCACCCATTAAAATTAAATAATTTACAATTTCTATCATAAAGTTAGAAATAACTAATTAAGTAAAGATTTTGCCCACAGGTAATCTTTATTAAATTAGATATAGTTTAGTGCGTGTTTTACATTGGTAACACATGCAATTAGTAATACATGCCTCACATCTAACATAAGCTTTTGACCTTTACGCTCAACCCGCTACACACCGATACGCACCTGCACATTCTAATCCCAGCGACAACTACAAAATATGGAAAGAAAGGATTCTCCTTCATTTGGTATACGACATCGATTCGCATAAGGAAATCATAACCACCGTAAGTGACGTAAGAGCACACCCATCAAGTTAAGCGCTATATGAGCGACGGAGAAATCCAATCGACTCACGTAATGTTCATTAAGACAAAAATCACCGCCGGTATTAAATCATCATAATACGATAAGGTCCAAGATTTGCTAAAAGCCATTGGAGAACAATTTGTCACTTCAGACAAAGCTTTAGCAAGTACCCTGATAATGAAATTTTCTTCCATTCGTATCACAAGCGTTAGGGGTGTGCGTGAGCACATCATGCAAATGAGGGACATCGCGGCTCAACTTAAGAAACTCGGGATAGATATGTCGGATTCCTTTCTAGTGCACTTTATTTCGAACACTCCTCCTCATCACACGGACCTTTAAGATCTCTTATAATACACATAAGGACAAATGGTCAATCAATGAATTAATGACCATGTGTGTTCAAGAAGAAGAGAGGCTCGTGATGGAATTAGGTGAAAGTGCGATGTCACTACAACTCGGGAAGAACAAAGGAATGATACATCTCGTACTTACACTTCTAAATCAAATCGTAAGGGGGAAAGGTATGGAATACCACCTCAAGCTAATATCAAGAAGGAAAATAAGGTTTTGTAAAAGAAAGGGACACGCGGAAGAAAGATTGTCCTAAATTCAAGAAGGGGCTTGAGAAGAAAGGTAATATATCATCCTTTGCTCATATGAATCTAATATGGTTAATGTTAATATTAACACTGTGGATTTGATTCCCGTTCTACAATCCATATTGCAAACTCCTTTGGGTGTGGTATGCAAAACCTAAGGAAGCTGAATGAGCTCAAGATCTTATCGTGCAACAAGATGGGGCTTCATCAGAAAGCCATCTGACATGCACATTACCATTGTATTAATACTGGTTTTGGTTTGAAAGCATCCTTATGCACCAAGTTTCTACCAAACTGGATTTCGCTTCCAAGATTCAGTTCCACAAAGTTTCTTAATTTCAAGACAAATGGTGCATCAACCCTGATTTTGTTAAACCAACAATATTAACCGTATCTATGACATCCATGACAGAACTATCATAAATCAGCTCACCATCATCCTCCAGATGTTCATTTAAGACAAGAAAAAGAATATTAAATGATGATCCTTCATCACAAGATCTGATATTTGTACTTCATCCATGATGAACTGGCGAGATCATATACAACATTGAGCTAACAGTTACCTTTAGATTTATAAGATCGACTTTGAGATTCTGTCCATGACATGAGCGTTATTAAACAGGTCTATTATTGCCAACAAAGAGGTTCAAAACATATTAGAAAACTATACACATCAATATATCACCCATATATGGATATGTCTGGTCAAAATATTTAATCACTTCGATTGATGATTATCACTGATATATGATGTATAATTTGAAACAAGTACAGTTACTCGATGCTCCAAAATTCCTTTATGAGTCACTGAGAACCAACGCAGCCAAAATACACAGCAGATCCCGACAGGCGGCAGAATACTACAGAACACCATAGAAAATTGACGCCAATCGTTCTCGCAAGTTTCTTCAAGAGCGATACCGTTCAATATTTACGTCGGCCCGTGAATCAAAACAGTAAGAAGAAGAAAACCCAACTTTGGCGGATGATGCGCGAGCGTTTAGTAACCAATCTTCCTCTTATCTTTTGTGATCCATTATTCAGCCATGAAAGGTATATATTAAACCAACGAACTGGTTGGTCCAAAGACATCCTTTAGAACAGCGGTATGAAACCGCAGCTTGGGCGGCTTATTGGGCGCGCCGCTTTTGGGTTGTCCTCGTCTGAGGTGAGAATATATAATCCACATGAGAAGAAATTGTAATCTAAGGACACTTAGTGGTTTCTTTATCGCTGCCGCTTAAAACGCTCTTAAGGGTTATAGATTTTACTGGCCCATCTCTATTCAACTGGGGATTGTGGAATCAAGGAATGCCAAGTTTCTTGAAAATGACATGATCAGTGGGAGGGATCGATTCAGGGATTTAATTCCTGTTCACGATCATATAGAAACTCAACCTTCCACGTCATATGAGAGATTGGTTATAGTTCATCACACTCCTCAAGTTCCAATGCAAAGCCGAACAACCAATCATTGAAGTTCCACAAATAGCCGAACCTTCCGTAGGATCAACAAGTTCAGAATTACCTTATAATCTTGAACAAACAAGCTTGAACCACAAGCTTTTTCCTCCAGAGCGTATGGTCCAACATTGGATGATCTACTGTGAATGAAGCTCAAGAATTCCTAGTGATTACATAAAGGTAGTTTTACAAGAAACGTATATTGATTTGAAAATGATCCTCAAAACCTTTTCACAAGCCATAAGTTGTAAATTCCAGTCCGAATTGTGGTATATGCTAAGTGGAAGGATGAGTTAGGATTCCATGAAAAGCAACGGTCTCGACCTTGTAGAGTTGTCCTAAAGGGGTGCGTGCCATTGGTCGTAAATGGGTCTATAAGACCAAAAGCACTTAGGCAACATTGAAAAGATATAAAGCGAGACTTGTTGCTAATGGGATTTACTCAAAAGAAGCTGAATCGACATAATGCAGACCTTTTCTCCTCGTATCCAAGAAAGATCTTCGTATTATTTTAGCATTAGTTATAACACTTAGACCTCGAAGTTGCAACAAAATGGATGAAAACAAAGATTAACTATGATCCGAAGAGGAGGTATACATGAAACAACCTCGAAGGTTTCTCTTCTAGGGAAGGTGAGCACTTGGTTTGCAAGCTTAAGAAATCCATATACGGTTTGGAACAAGCTCTCCCGTCAATGGTATTACAAATTCCATGGAGTAATTACTTCATTCGTTTCATTGAAAAACCCCATGGATCAATGTATATACCGTATGTCAAGTGGGAGTAAAACTTGTTTCCTCGTTTTATACGTGATGACATTTTACTTCAGAACCAATGATAAGGGAATGATGCATGGAGTGAAACAATCTCTCCAAAACTTTGATATGAAAGATAAGGGTGAGGCATCTTATGTCATCGCATTAAGATCCATGAGATAGATCTCGTGGTATTTAGTCTATCATGTGAAACCTATATCAACAAAATTTGGAGAGATTTCTCGGATGAAGGATTGCTCACCAAGTGTTGCCCTAATATGAAGGGCTGAGGTTAAGTCTAAATCAATGCCCGAAAAATGATTTAGAAAATGAATCTATGAAGAATATTCCATATGCTTCAGTAGTTTGTATAAGACCTGATATTGCATATGCAGTTGGAGTGTTAGGGCGGTATCAAAGTAATCCAGGTGTGGACCACTGGAGAGCTGCAAAGAAAGTCATGAGGTATCTACAAGGAACTAAAGATTATATATGCTTATGTATGTATTTATCCCGGACAACTCTGATCCGGTCACATTCCGATGCGCACTTTTACTGGCCGTGGCCGATTCTCGTAAATCAACATCTGGGTACATTTTCATTATGGCGGTGGAGCTGTTTCTTGGAGAAGTGTCAAACAGACTTTGATTGCCACTTCTACCATAGAAGCCGACCTGCATCTTGTTTTCAAGCCACCTCACAAGGTGTATGATGAAGAGTTTCATTTCGGCTTAGAGTTATGGATTCTATTTCTAGCCTTTGAAGATTTTTCTCTCGTGACAACTCGCCCAGTGTTCTTGGCTAAGAATAACAAAAGTGGGAGTCGGCACATCGACATCAAATACTTAGCCATTAGAGAACATGTTAAGGAAAAGAAAGTGGTCATTGAGCATATTAGTACCGAAAGGATGATTGCCGATCCTTTGACTAAAGGCATGCCACCAATGAAATTCAAGGATCATGAGGACAAAATGGGGATTGTTTCCTCTTTTGTAATTGTATATATACATTCACTTTATGAAATTCTTAAGCATTTAGTTATTTTTTCATTTTCATGTGCACTTTAATTCATTTGAGAAAATATATTTCTTATTTCCGACCTAGAATAAAACATAAGGTTTATTCATTAAGTTTTTCATTACCACATTAAGTACTTCGAGGCTAAAGTGCACAGATACATAGTTGATAAAACTCATTATTGGAGGACCTATCTCTATGATTCATGTATTTTGTTACTCAAAGAATTTGATTAACTTTTGCACCAAGTGGGAGAATGTGAGATCCTGAAGTGGTGCAACGTTTGAACTTTTGAAATTCTAAAACTTGAATTTCAAAGTGGTGATCGCTCATAAAAGACGGATTCTTGATGGGAGACCTATAAATATATCTAGGTCCTCTGCATTTCACTAAAAAACAATTCATTTTAAGAATACCATCAAATAGTGAGAGTAAAGCAAGGGAAAAGTTTAAAGTTTTGGAGGTTTTGAATATCAGAGTTTCAGGAATTCAATGGCTGGAGGTATGTAAAATCCTATTTCATTTCATGTTTCCATATTATAAACATGATCAAGTCGATTACAGTAGTCTTTCACTAACAGTCTCAAGATGTGAGCAATCATTCAACCTCGTGGTTGGCATTCCATTCTCCTTAGTAGTAGGTGTGCTTGTTCTCGCTTTTGATTTGAATGGGGCAAAAAGTCGAAGGAGGTACATATGGTCGGGGCCCTCGGTGTCTCCACTCTCCAGTCCAGATGCTCGAGCTCGCTAAATCCTCGATGTAACATCGGGAGGTTGAAGGCCTGTAATCGCTTTTTCGCCCATGTCTGTGGCCAGCGTCCAACATTTCTCTTGTCTTATCACCTAAAGAATAACAATCATGTCTATCCACTAGAGGAATCGGGCTCGGATGCACCGGAAAACTCATAACCTCGCCGTCAAGTGAATTTGCGCCAAAGAGTAAATGCACCACTGGGAATGGAGGAATAAATTAATAATTGTTTCTCCACAAGGTGTACATGAGAATACATAGGATGCAAGCTGCATTAATGAATTTCATAACCCTTCTCAACTCGTTAAACAGATTTATTCTGCGAATGACCTTTCTTGCCAATGTGTGGTGCAAGCTCGGATTCTGAGATGTTGTATTTTCTCTAGTTATTATAGGAAATTTGAATTTAAAAATTAATTAAAGCTCACTAATAGGACCTAAGAATAATTTTCCATTGTGATCCTTGCTTCTTCGTGAGTTAGTAGTAAATGGATCGATAATTTTTTATTCGTCTAGGTTCTCAAACCATGCTGCGGCTTAAAAAGTCGTGGATTCTCGGATTCGCTTGTCATATTATGACGTGGCGTGTCAAAGGTCAACTTAGAAACAAATGTCTTAACCGGCAGCCGCTGTTGGCCAACTCGGCATATATATTGCTAATTATTATCACTTGAACATGAAGATTCACTCCGATGAGTGATTTTCCGAGGTTCACCCTACATGATATTTAGTAGTGCTTGCATGAGTCATGATCCTTGCCGCTCTGGCAGTGTTTGTTGAAGCAGCTTGCATTCTTGTGGGATCCGCTTACATCATATCATAATTTGAACTTTTTTGCATTGTTGAACGTCGTTGGATATGCATGGATCTTACCATAAACCCATAACAATGCCACTTGTAGTTCTTGTGGTCTATGATTCAGATGAAAGTCAACAATTGAACCAAAATTTGAAGGTCCCTGCTCTATATGATTCATGCTAAAGTCAACAATTGAACCAAATTGAAGGTGTGGCTATCGTACTTGCCTCAGGGTGGTGGGTGGGTGGTTCTTCAATTTTATCGGTTAGGCAATTAATTACTCTTGACGCAACGAGAATAAGTGTGACTAAGAAACCCTAAAAAACATATTCCAAAAAGATAAAAATTATACACGAAAATATAAATAAAGCAATTACCAATAAACTGGAAACATATTCAAGAAAATATGAATGCAAAATAGTTTTAAGGTGAGGGTGAAAGTAAAATAAGATAGAAAATTATCACACAACATAAAATATACATAAAGCAATTACCAATAAACTGAAAACATATTCAAGGATATATGAATGTAAAATGGTTTGAAAGTGAGGGTGAAAGTGTTTTTGCTTGTTGTCTTACTGACAATAATTTTTTCTATGTCCTGACTTTTTATGTGCTTTATCCTCTTATTTAGGTCGTCGGCGCCTCGGACGGATCGGATCTGAGGTTCGTATCTCTTCACTAGACACTTTAATGCCTTCACTAACTTTATCAAATTTATCCGTCAGAACCATCGATTAGTTTTTATCACATATAAACAAAATTTACAAAAAAGGTTAAAAAGATTTCATATACATTGAATGCAATAACATGTAAGCTCAAATTGAATGGTGTCTCCTGTTCCTGAAAATACATTTAGCTCATATGCTCATTAGTGAAATAAAGAGCTAAAACTTGTACTGTAAAGCATTTTTTTGAAGAAGACACGGATGAACATTTGATATTCTTTGGAAAGAAATTATTGTGTAAATGAACATTTTGGTATTTAAAACCGTTGTTCGTGACCATTTAGGCCTTCATTTTTCTCTGCTCAACAACTGGACAGATAATAGTTGGGCTCGCAAGCCCCGGGCTGGCAATTGATCACTCAGTTTCAAATTCCAGAATAGGCCCAAATACAATTCACACTTAGTTTTACTTTGAGATTATTGTGGGAAGGACAATGGGCCTTCCTAGAATGGGAGGAGTTCAAGGAATTATTGTTGCTACGAGTCCGATTGAGCCAGGAAGGGAATCTTTATGAACATACGGGCGGAGCTCTAGCAATCGTGAGGCGCACGCACGGCAGGGACGATGATGGTGCAGTATAGAAAAGAGAGATAACAAATGGCTTGGGAGAACGTTTCTTCGAGGTGGCCAAAGCCCACCGCATCAGCCCGTTAGTCGACAACATGCATCGTAAGCCACTATGGCGACAACTGGCCCTCAGGCCGCATCCCCCCTTGACATTCATCACTCCCACCATACCTCTTTGCTAAAGGTGACGATTCGTGTTCATAGGTCGTATCAATAAAAGGTTTTTTTTATAATATTCGCCAATCCGAACACAACACGATTAAAAAACGGGTCATAATTACTAAATTCAAATATGATCCAATTAGTAATTGTCACATTTCATTGTTCACACGTGTAACCCGTTTTTAATTTAATAATTCTTTAAAATAATATAAATTATAACTATCTTGCCACATATTTAATACAATGAGTATGAAATAGAAATATATATATATATATATATATATATATATATATATATATATATATATATATATATATATATATATATATATAACGGGTAAATCTAAGTTCATGTTATGTGGATTGACACAAATATAATCGGTTTATTAAACGGGTCAACATGAATTTGACCCAAACATGATTATACTCAACACAAACCCATAAAAATTATATAGAGTTCATGTCTTGTCCATGGGTCGTGTCAAATTCTCATTTCACTCTTAACCCACCAATGTCCCCTCACATTCCATCACATGTCTCCCCATTTTGAAAGCTTATTGAAAGGGAGATGCAAGCAATTTCCAAATTCATATACGACCAAATTAGAAATCGTGTAACATGATTAGACACGTCTAACCCGTTTATTAGTTTAATAATTTAAAATAATATAATTTATAACTAATTCGTTAATATTCAACACAAATAATATATATATATATATATATATATATATATATTAGCAGTTATATATATATATATATATATATACAGTTATATATATATATATATATATATATATATATATATATAGAACCATTTATCAAATGGGTAAATCTAAGTTCGTGTTATGTGGATTGACACAAATATAACCCGTTATTAAATCGTCACACCCAATCAATCAACATTTATCATATCTCTGTCATCAAATTATGTTGAGTTCCTGTCATGTCCATAGGTCGTGTTAAATTTTGTCAGCCCTATCTCCACCCACCCACCCATTTGCCGCACCCACCCATGTCCCTCACATTCCACCACATGTCTTTGTTTTGTGAGATCTGGGGCTTTTAAAAAAAAATCTTTAAAATATAATAGGGTTAAAAATATTCCTAAATCTAATGTAGATTGTGCCACCTAGATAGTATCTCTTGAAGAGACACTTTTAATTTTAAAAGTGTCTCTTCAAAAGACACTTTCTAAAATGATGAAAAATTTGAATTTATACTGAAAGTGTTTTTTGAAAAGACACATTTGCACTATTTCGTTGAAAGTATCTTTTCAAATTATGAAAATTTTGAATTTACACTGAAAGTGTCTTTTGAAAAGACATCTATGCACTATTTCATTGAAAGTGTCTCTTCAAAAGACAATTTCAAAATTTTGAAAATTTTTAATTTACACTGAAAGTGTCTTTTGAAGAGACACCTCCATAATTTTGGAAATTTTCAATTTACACTGAAAGTGTCTTTTAAAGAGACACCTTCGCACTATTTTGTTGAAAGTGTCTTTTGAAGAGACACCTTTGCACTATTTTGGAAAATTTCAATTTCAATTTACATTGAAAGTGTCTTTTGAAGAGACATCTTTGAACTATTTCGTTGAAAGTGTCTTTTGAAGAGACACTTTCATTATTTTGAAAATTTTCAATTTACACTGAAAGTGTCTTTTGAAGAGACACATTTGCACTATTTTGTTGAAAGTGTTTCTTCAAAAGACACTTTCATAAATTTGAGAATTTTGCAATTTACAATGAAAGTGTCTTTTCAAAAGACACTTTCATAATTTTAGAGAATTTCGATTTACACTGAAAATGTCTTTTGAAGAGACACCTTTGCAATATTTCTATGAAAGTGTCTTTTGAAGAGACACTTTCATAATTTTGAAAATTTTCAATTTACACTGAAAGTGTCTTTTAAAGAGACACATTTACACTATTTCGTTGAAAGTGTGTATCTTCAAAAGACACTTTCATAATTTTGAAAATTTTGTAATTTACACTGAAAATGTCTTTTCAAGAGACACCTTCATAATTTTAGAGAATTTCGATTTACACTGAAAGTGTCTTTTAAAGAGACACCTTCATAATTTTGAAAATTTTCATTTTACACTGAAAGTGTATTTTGAAGAGACACCTTTGTACTATTTCGTTGAAAGTGTCTTTTGAAGAGACACTTTCATAATTTTGAAAATGTTCAATTTACACTAAAAGTGTCTTTTGAAGAGACACCTTTGCACTATTTCATAAACAACAATTATTCTAAAAGTGTTACTTCAAGAGACACCGCTGACCTCATTCTATACACGCCTTTTTATATTGAAAACTTCATCTCTAATACAAATCATAAATTTATCACCTGTATACATCAAGATCAACATTTAAACCAATATCAATCAAACCAAACTCACCAAGTCAACACCTTCCAATAGACTATATAACAAACATCCAAAGTACTAATAATATCCAAAACATGAATTATAAGTAGAAATACCCAAAATACACATTACATGTACCAACATAAAAAATACATGTACCAACACCAAAAAACTAACAATATCGGAAATACAAGCCAAATGTAGTAAGATTTCTAATGAGCACCGCACGGCGAGCCTCTTTTTCGTATTGACATCCATGATGTCCAACCACGTCTCTATGGACTAGAGTGCAAGCACCTTCTCATGTTCTAGACACCATGTCTCCTCCCACATCTCCTACCACGCCCTCGCATCATCATCTTGTCTCTCTTGATCAACATTGACTATAGGAACGGACTCCTCAACATTGGACATAGCTTGTAATGGTTGCGGTGATGATGGAACAAGTGGTACTGTAAGTGGTGTGGGTGGAACCTCCACAAGTGTAATATGAGAGTCCTCCATAGGTAATAGGCTAATGTCAGCTAATGGTGCACCTGGAAGATCAGACGTATGACTAGTCCTCATCCTATGAGCTCCTTCTCACGAACCCTATAGATTGAGGTTCAGGATGTGGTGCCCTAATATCAATAGATGGTGTATGTGAAACAATTGGAGTATGTCTAGTCCCCCTCCCATGTGACCCTTGTCCTCTGGTTTGCACGCCTCATGACAAAGATTGGAGTTGTGTAACTACACCAATACTATATGGAGCATGTAAGCGATCCATCTCATGTATAGCCTCCAATACAATAGTACATAATCAACGGATACACATATCCTCTAAAGGTGCAATATCATGTATTTGATGTATGCTACTAGTCTGCAAACCACATAAAAGATGAGTTCAGATGTTAAAAAATATAATATAATATAATATAATAAATGTATAAGACATGAAAATTACCAATAGCTCATGGAAGGACCCAGTACGAGTAAGAAATCGAATAGTAATCGAGCGATACCAGACCATGTATGGATCATGATACCCCAATGGACATAATGTCATCTGATCCCGAGCAATATGATCGTGCCTAAAGGCCAATCTTCGTATGTACTCTCCATGTCGTTCAGTCCAATCAACATCATGCCTACCTCTCAAATCACATTTATGTAAGTTTGAATCATTGTCACATGGTTGATGAATCCCTTACCAAAACCCAAACTGTCGCATAACACGATCAGGTCTATGCCATTCAACAACGTGGAAACATATCAATGGTGATATAGTGCACCAAAGATCTTTCCCAACTAAACAATAATCAGGAAGTCCACCACTCACATCATCATCATAAGGCTGCCATATAATCTATTGTTAAATAAAAAAAATTTGTTATTTGTAATCAAGAGTTTGGAAATTGTTGAAAGAAAATAGTTAAAGTAAAGAAGTCGAAGTTTTATCACCTAATCCGGCATAAGTCGATCAAGTTGGTACCTATATTACTATAAAACATGCATAGATGACGAGGTGGTCTGATACTCATCTTTCCATCTGTGTAAAAAAAAACATAGAATGAACCAATGTAATTTTGAATTGGATCATAAAAAAGACATATAAGATGACTTTAATCGATCATAATAGTAACATTAATGATGCCTGCATATATCGACGGCCGCGCGGGAGTTGCGTGTAATTGATCATCATGTGGAGTTATATGCAAACGATTAGGTGCAATGTATGGAAACCTATCCCATATCCATTCGGCGCAATATCAATGGCCCGCATATATCGCGCGAGTATCAATATGAGAAGCTCGACATCAACCATCGATGTCACGCTAAACATGCATTACCTCAGGCGAACGCCCAACACCCTCAAAACTCAGAAGCGGTAAACATAAGATGCACCTTATCGCTAGAGTTTCGAAAAGAGGAAACCTCCAATAAGTCAGAAATATAAGCCCTAGCATATCATCAATAGACCTCATCAGCATCGCGCCAACCAGAAAGCTCCGACTAACCATGTAAGATAAAGGCGTTACTAATCTAAATCAGATCCCCCGAATGAGTCCTAAACAAAGAATGACAAACATCTTTCCAATGTAGGATGTGTTTCAGAATCGCTACTCCATCAACTGGAAATCCAAGAAGAATGGCAATGTTCGGGAGTGTGATCGTACTCCCTCGAGATCGAATGTGGCGAGTCTCCGGTTGTCATCTCAACAAAGCGTGAGTAAGGCGCCGCCCAAGGAAATGAATAATCCTAAATGTGCAACACCATAGAAGCCCGCCGTCACAATGGAAATGATACGTATCAAGAGCACTACTTACGAAAGCCAGCCTCATTAACGCCGACAATGAAGCTCCCCTTTTAGCGCGCACCTTCCCGCTGAGAAGACCTATGTGTACGCTGTCCATGCAAAACTAAAGGATCAAAAGGTCTTTGCTCCATCGTGCAGTAAGACCTATATAGAGTAAGTAAGAATTAATATTTATCACATTTTCAATATGGAAAAATTAAATGCATTTAAGTAAATATATAATTAAGAAAATGAATATATTTGATACTTAATTTCCTTGAGGAAGGGGATTGGAGTGATTGCTCCTCCATTCTTTGACCATTATGCCTCTCTTATTTTACATGGGGCTTTTTATCGAATCTTAACACTGTTCTTTCAAATCCATTTCATTCCTTATCTCGATGATCTCGACGCCCTTATCCCTAATCATTTGATAACTGGATGGAGAATAGGAAAATCGTAGATAAGGGCCAATAATCTTCATGTGGAATAGGATTAAATTCAATTGCATAACTACTAGCATATGTGTCCATCATATAGTATTTATCCACAAATTGCCAACTGTCAATTCTCATATGAGCGCAAACTGCTAGCACATGTGAGCATGGGATGCCAAATGATTGCCACTTATTACAACTACATGTACCTTCATTCAACTTAACAACTTCTTTGTTATGTCCCTTGTCCATGTGAAATCCATGTAGAGCTATAATTACTTCGAACATTTGATTATTTCGAGAGATGATAGACACAGTATGTCCACTAGCCTCGCTTCCCGCCTCTGTGGAATTTATTAACTGCATATTCAGTATACATATCTCCACATGTCATTCTAGCACATATCTCACCTCTACGTGTGTCAAAGTATGATACACATCGATAGAAAGTTAATTGCACAAGTGCAGTAATAGGTAACATTTGTGCCCCTTTAAGCACCCCATTTATGCATTCAACAATATTCGTAGTCATCCACCCATATCGATAACCTTGATCATATGCATTTTTGAGTATCTAACTTTGAAAACCAGGTCACACTATTTGCATTCAATTGCTTTAGCTCTTCCATGCAACGCCTGGTAGCTCAGATTTGATGTTGCACCTTTGTACCGTATGCCATGTCTTTTAGAATCTTATTTCAAATTTGTTATTAAAATTACTCACCAGGCGGTTCAAGACAATATCGATGTTGTGCATGAGGGACGCTCCATCCAACAGATGGATTTCTAACAGCATCATTTATTCCAGCATGACGATCTGAAATTAAGCATATCCCTTCTCTTTGAGTACAACGATGTCTTAATGCAGTAAGAAACCAAGACCAACTATCCTATGATTTCTCCTCAACAATCGGGCAAATGCAAGGGGTTTTATACACCATTCGCATCAATCGAAGTAGCAATTAAAAGCTTCCCTTGTATTTTCCATAAGTGAGTCCGATCAATTTGTAATTGGTCTACAATGCTTAAACCCTTCAACACATGGCCCAAATGTCCAAAAAACCCGCATAAAACGTACGTTCCTAGAAATCCATACTAAAGGTATTGTCTTCCAAGCAACTTTTGTTCCAGGATTGGTTAGCTTAAGAATATTCATCCATTTAGGCAATGCTTGGTACGACTCATCCCAATCACCAAATGCTTTAATCATCTTCTCTTTAGCTTCCCTCCCAAATTTTCTTATAATGGACATCATAACCAAATTTATCTTTCACCATTTGATGCAATGTAGCGATAAAGATCATATGGTCCCTTTGAACCACATTTTGGATCTCTCTTGCAATCAATTTAGAACCTAATTGAGAGTGATCCTGTGATAATCTGGGATAAACACAAGTGTGTAGACTAACATACTTGGTTATCTCAAATAATCCATGGCTTTTATGACGACACGCACGAAGCCTCCAATTACATCCTCCATTCCATTTCTTACACCGCACTGCCCATAAATGTGGTTTTCATTCACAAACAACCAAATGTTGATTATGAGATATTAAATTACAATTTACAGCATATTGCAAATCATCTTTACTCTCAAATCTCAATCCTTTAAACAACTCACTAGATCCATTCCATAACTTGGTTCATGCTGTAATAGGCTCAGAAGGCATGTTATTTATTACATCCCAATTCAACTGTTTAAACATCGAAGATGGCATAAAATGCTGATTACCATCTAAAGAAGTCTTATTTATTGGAGGTTCATCATCGGGTTCATCAACATAAATCTGTTCATTAATCTCCTCCTCATCATAAAGTTCCACACCATCATCTTCATTTGTAAGTGGGATATCAACATAGTTCTCAGAGGCTATAATAACCGATTGAGTCACAATGGCCAAAGTTCTCTCACCTTCATTAGTGTCCATCTCAAAATTTCCTCTCATGGCATCACTAGTAGCTAATATCTCCATATCATTAGTAGCATTATCTTCATTAAATGATATACTTTGTCTACAAGAGTGATCCATTGGGCATGTTTGGTAAAGGCATTCTTCAATGGTATTTGACGGTGGGATTCAGAATACAGCATGAAACACACTTTACATCATCACCGTCTTTAATTGGTAATTGTATGTAGTTATCACGTTCCCATTTCCAATCGGCATTAAAATTGATATCAAAACCATAGATAACTTGGTGTGAGCACACCTACTCATAACAGACACAACTTGTCTTCTAACTCATCATATGTTATCGATTATCGACCAAAATACCTCTCCGAGGACAATCCATAACTAACACCATAAGGACCATCACTGATTTCATCATTTCTGCAGTAAACAAACACTAATCAAAACCATCCATCTATGTACCTATAAACAAATAATTTCAAAAAATATAAGATTTAACAAATTAATTGTCACTTAGCCGACAAAAATTTCACAACTTAGTAATTTGCAAAAATAATAATTTTGTTCATCAACTATAAAAAATTATTATATAACTTATAATGAAATAAAACAGTAAATTTCAATCACACAACTGAGGATTGATTCTCCTTTATCAATGATGTTAAAAAAAATACAAAACTACAATGAATAATATATTATAAGCCTCCACACCTAATTACCAAACAATATGCACAATCCTAACATGACTCTTGAATGAGATCCAATGATAAAGAAAATAAAGAGATTTTGTGAATGGAAATGAGATCTGACTGATGGTGCATGTCATAATTAAATAATTTATATTTTTTTAAAATTTGAAATTACTTTAAAATATATAATTTAATATTTATAATTTTATTTACTTCTATTTTTATAGTTGTGAAACACATGTAAAATGTAAAATTTATTGAAAATGAAAAAATTGACATTATAACATATTATGTTTTTTTAATTATATTTATATTATGTTAGAATGTATTATATTTTCATAAATGGATATTATGTTGTTAATATGCCTACCTAAGAACCTATTAGAAGGCAAAGGGCTCAAGTTCCATTCTTTTTGGATGTAAAATTTTTAAATTTACGCCAAATGGCCTTAACTTAAACTCCCTCCCTCAATGTACACATCTAAAGGAGCACATTTACTAGCCTTTATATCTTGCTTGAACCAAAATCGCATACTACGGCGGGAGTGTGCGTGGTGCTTGCCAATCGTTCAGTCGCATTGAGCTTTTGTATGTAATTTGTTAAAATGTATTAGGCCAAACGAACTGCTTGCTCAACTGACGCCCAAATTTTTGTACCAAAAGTCAACCCATACCGGGAAACTCCATCGGGGTTTGACATCGCATCAATTGATCAAGTCCAGTTTTTAAAACATTTATCACTCCTACAAAATTAAGCTTCACCTAGCTCAAAGGATCATCCTGTTCTAAAACATGAAAGTCCGATAAATAATTAAAATTTTAATTCAACGAATTAAATTTTCTCTATATTGTTAGTTATAGAGAAATCAAATTAGTAGACAATATCAAAATAAAAAGCAATATATATATATAATGTGAACCAGGAAGCATCCCACCCCCCACGCGCCCTCAGCGCCCTCCCGTCTCCCATCCCATGACAACCCCTTCTGTCCCTTCCCCCCACCCCTTCCCTCCCCCCGCTCCCTCTCTTCCCCCACCCATCGTTTCTTCCGCACCCCCTGTTTCTCCTCACCCCCCTTCCCTCTCACATGTTCTTTCTCCCCGACCCCTCTTTCTTCTCACCTTACCCTTGTTCCCCCATTCTTCTTCTCCCCCTCCCTCGTTTCCTTTCTCTTTCTTCATTCCCACCTTCACAACTGTCTCCCTAAAACCCCAACCCACCCGCTCTCCTCAAATAGAAACTCATCCTACCGCCTCTTTTTCTTCCTTTTTCTCTCAACAAAAAACCCAACAAAATCAAATGCGGACCACCTCATGCAATCGAAAAATCAAAATATGGGACTACCTAAACCTCCCTTTCGGGTCCCCACTCCACCGACCAAATCTTTCCCAAAACAAACTAAAATACAAACAAGAACCTGTAATAGAGAAAAAATAGAAGAGAAAACCTCACCTGATGACAAAAATCCATGCTTGGGACTTGCACAGTTGGGAAGAAAACAAATGTCTCTGAAGAAGAAAACATATTTTTCTGAAGAAGAAACTAGCATATTTAGGTTTTGTGGGTTTTTTTTTTTACTGAAAACTGAAAAACTCAAATTTTGAATTGACGTGGCTGAATGATGTGGACAAAATACATTAAATGTAGAATTATTTTTCAAATCAATTTAAAGATTTATTTTTAATTTTTTTATTATTTTTTGAAAAGTTCCCACATGTCTCCCCCTCCATTTTGAAAGCTTACTTAAAGGGAGATGCAAGAAGATTCCAAATTCAAATACAACAAAATTAGAAATCGTGTAACACAATTAGACACTTGTAACCCCTTTATTAGTTTAATAATTTAGAATAATATAATTAATAACTAATTCATTAATATTCAACACAAATAATATATATATATATATATATATATATATATATATATATATATATATACTCCATTTTGAAAGCTTACTGAAAGGGAGATGCAAGTACGTAATAAAGACTTTGTTTTCGTCACGAGCGCTTTCTTGCCGGACACCGCCGGTAGCGTAAGACTTTCAGGTGTCAGGGGTCATGTACGAATATGAAATGAGCAAAGAGATTCCCCAAATCTCGGAACAAAGTCCACCCGGGGAGGATCTAGTTGAAGGGCGGATGACAACTGTGTTATGTGTTTCATCCTTGGTTCCTTGCTAGGTTTTGCCTCCTACACTCTGGCAAAGGTAATGTATCGACTCAATCCTCAAGAAGTCAATGTTTCATAGATTTCGGGCCTCCTATAATTTCACATATATTGTATTTATATCTCCATCTCCCATGCACTCCAACATAGGAGTTTGGGGTACAGATGGGTAATGGGGAAGAGGTACGAGCATCATGGGTGTGTCGTGGACTCGCTTGGTCAGAGTTCGATGTAGTAGTCTCTGGGGGTCCAATGGTCGCCACCCCACCACAATGTTAAGAACTGGGGCAGTCTTAGGTATACGAGTTGTTATCGGGCTTTGTCACGATTCAAGGGGGACCCACATTGTCTCGTGCTCAAGTCTCATTGAATAGCATGGTTCTGATTAATCGAACTGGAAGGGTAGGCAAGATGTTGCACCTACCCCACGATAGAGGACAGAGAAGAATCAATCATCACTATGACCGATCCTCTCTCCCCTGCTTTCCCCAAGCTACTACATATCTTCCAGGACATCTTCGAAATGTCGATTGGTCATCCTCCACCTGAATCAGAGTATTCCGAATACTCCGCAACCATGACTGCAATCACTATGTTTGACCTTATAGATACCACCACCACCTCCAAAAGATTGAGATTGAAAGATTGGTAGGAAATGCTCCAAGAAGGAATTATTCAACCGAGCGCGAGCCCTTACTTCAACATGGTGTTGTTGGTTAGGAAGAAATATGGAAGTTGGCGATTTTGTGTAGATTATCGAGCACTTAATAAGGTAACAGTGGCTGATAAATTTCCGATCCCCGTAATTGAGGAACTCTTTGATGAACTACATGGGGCAAACTACTTTATCAATTCCAAAAGCAACATTTCAAACACACAACAAGCATTATGAGTTCTCGCCATGCCATTCAAGTTACTAACATCCCTATCACCTTCATCTCTCAAGGAATGACATTTTCAAGGATCACTTTTTATTAATTTTCTTGATGATATCTTCGTGCATAACACTTTAAACAGATCACCTCTCTCACTTACAAAAAGGTTCCGCATTCTAGGAACACAGCTTATTCTGCCAATACAAAAAATGTGTATTCGCCTTAATGGAGGATAGAGTATCCGGGTCATATTACACTAGTAAGGAGGACGGTGTATCCGTGGATCCCAACAAGGTGCAAGCAATGTTGAATCGGGCCATTCCCAAGTCCTTAAGGGCCTTTATGGGGTTTCTGCCCACTAGGTACTATCGCCGTTTTGTTGCCAACTATAGTCGGATAGCCTGGCCCTTAACACAACAGTTGAAGGATGCATTTCTTTGTAATGAAGAGGCCACACAAGCCTTTCAACAACTAAAGCATGCCATGATCTCCCTGAGCCTATGCAGCACCCGTACTTTAAGGTAGTACTGACAAAGAAGGGAAGTGGTCAGACATTTTAGCAAAAAACTTAGTCCTCAAACTTAAGCTAAATCAATGCATGAGACAGAAGGACAAATTTTTACTTGTTAGGGCTAAATTTATAATTTTTAATATCAATCTAAGTCTCAAGTATCTCATGTAACAAAGGATAGGAGGAGGGAGAGCACCATAAAATGGTTGCTAGTCGCTTGTTAATTGACATTCGCACGAACTTAAGGAAAATACAACTACAATACACCTCTAGAGTTCTTGTATAGACACTTCACTACTACCTCTACTCTTTGTAGCCGATGTTAAGGAATTTGAGGAGCAGGTTGCTGATGATCCATACTTGGCAAACATCCTAACTGCCATCGCACCGATCCAACCGCTTCCATTAATTTCACCGCGACCGAATTCACCCCGTGTTATAAGGACGGGTGGTTATTTATGCAAATTTCTTCCCCTTTATTATCCCACATTCTCCGAGAGTTTGCAACGCCTATCAGTGTTAGCACAGAAGCATTGTTAGCTGAATTTTATTGTTAAGGAATTAAGAAGGTGGTCCAGAATTTTGTCTATGCTAGTGACACAAGTATGATTCCACCTCCCCTTCCGGGTTATTACAACCGCTGACTATTCCTCATCAGATTTGGGACAATGTTTCCATGGACTTCATTGAAGGATTACCGAAAGCTAAGGGTTGAGATACTATTTTGGTTGTGGTGGATCGGTTGTCCAAATAGGCTCATTTCTTATCTTTATCCCACCCTTTTTCGGGCCTGTAAGGCCCTATTTGGATCAAATTTCTGCCACAGCTCTTAGCATATCATCCATGCCTAATGGTCACATCAAGTCATTAATCGCTGTTGAGACATATCTTTGATGTTTTTCAAGCCGACAATCCTTCACACACAAATTGCTACCATGGGCTAAGTAATAACCATATAACACCTCCTGTTAATCATTGCACAAACCCTTTTAAGCTTTTCTACGATATCGAGCTTTCCCCCGTGATTCATTTTGAATAGGGGGTCTACAGCTAATCAGAACTTTGAATCACTCTTGCTACAACGAGATGAGATTTTGGAGGAACTCATGCACCATTTACATCGAGCCTAACAAAAGATGAAGGCGCACGCTGACTCTAAGCGAAATGATGTGCAATGGAGTGTGGAAGAATTTATGTATATCAAGCTACGTACTTACCGCCATTAAACTCTGGCACGACGGGTCAATGAGCCCGCATCTGGAAAAATTGGCGTAGCTGCCTTTTAAATTGATTTGATCTACAATTGTATCCATCCAGTATTTCATGTTTCATTACTGAAAAAAGTTGTGGGATCACAACCAATTTCTCTCACTATTCCCTCATCCATTACCTTGGACTTAGAACAATTGGTGCAACCTGCTGCTTTATAGGCAATCCATCCTTCACGCTGATCAAGCAAGCCTGTAGTTTTAACTAACGGCAAGACTTACCCACTTATGAGGAATCAAGTGGGAACCATTCGAGGTGATCCAAACTCACTTCTCATTTTAACTCATAATAAGGTCAAAAGCCAGCAACGGGAAATGGTAGCCCAAAATACAAGTCACATATGCAAGGAGGGGAAGACAGGGATGAAAATAACCCTATATGACATTTAGAAATAAATATCCAAGCAATATTAGCTATTGTTTTGGTTTTTCTTTGTGTGTATAGCACTCATTTGTCACATGACCATCGGGTCACTGGTGGTCTTTTTGTAATCGAGGAGTATCAATTCCTTGGAGGGAGGGAGGTTATATTTTTGGGGAGGGGGTGTAAGTGAGGGGGGCATGAATGAGATGATGAGCGATCCTTAGAATCGAGGAGGGTGTTTGACCTTGAATTTTCTTTATGTTTTGGGGTTAATGGAAAAGGGAATACATCAAGAGAATTTGTTTACTTGAGCATTGTGTTCGTTGGTTCTATCATAATGCCACCGTGGAGACCCTTCAATCTCCATGTTGTATGGGCCAAGCCTAACGCCAGTTAACTGCAGGTGGTCGGGATTCTTCCAACTCCCAACCAGACAAAACTTCAACCTACCCATTGCCTCCCTCGACAGACTTTTCCCCTACATCTAGCCAAATCTTGTTTGATGAATGACTTCTTTCTACCTTTAGTACCTCAACGAAAGATCTTCCCTGGATGTGATGCTTTCGCCCTCAACAACCATATCATCCTTCCAAGCACGCGACTCCTTGGTAGCAATAGTGTTCCTTCTATCTTTTGTCTTTTTCCTTCCTTAATGCTGACCGAGCATGACGTAAATTCCTCGTCGTATCGCTGAGACTCTAGCTTATACAACCTTCCATTTTCCTTCCGCCAGAAATTTTCCTTACAAAGCAGATTTCAATACCCAGCTAGAAGATATCAGTCCTTTGATGGGTCTTCAAGCCCTCTTACAGCAGTAATTAAACTCAATTCTCTGCTACTTCAATGAAAAAGGAATTACATATTTGTATGAGTCCCCTCCCCTACACAACACACTCAGCAGGTACCGAGCTACACACCAGCCCACAACCTCGCCCTCACCACCTCCTAACAAACTAACAAACTTTTTCTAGAAAGCCACAAAAAAGACCACGAGACACACAAGGAAAAAACACTCAAAAAGGCCATAAAATTGCCCCTAACAACCAACTCAAACATCAACTAATATCACATGGGTTGCAATCTTTTAAATGTCACCTGGGTTGCCCTTTTCCCTTTTCCCTTTACACATAGATTATTTGTATCTGGGGCCCATCATCTTTCTCCAAAACGGACCCATGACACAACACCCTTTCTTCTCTCAGTGATGAACCCCCTTAAAGATCTCCCTTCTCCCTCTACTAATATCTTAAGAGATTTTGAATCTACAGAAAACCATCTTCTTAGCTCTCTCATCATCTCATCAGCTATGCACCATTTGCACTACTGTCTACAGAGTTCCTTGATGCCTAGCCTAGCCAACCATCCCCTAAAATGAAGAAAATAAGCTACTTCTTAGTTTTTTATAACTGTAATGTATTCAAAATTCACCAGACCGCTTCACGACTGTAATCGCCATGAAAATTCATTCTCGTAATCGAAGGAAAGAGGGCAATAACATAAGAATTTTTCTACAAAGGAAATTATGTAAAAAATGTTTAAATAAAACAATTACTTACTCATATGAATATGTACGCATTTAAAGCTCCTATTTTTCATTTTGTCATTTATGATAATCATCATATCATACTAAGGTTGCCTTTGCTCTTCATGGTTACTTTGCTAGTAAGTCGCTTCAATCACGCCATGCAACGCGTACGTGCCAGCTCAATATTCTCAAAAGGGTCCTCGACCAAGATGATGCTAACTTTGCATCAAAACTGCGATGAAATCGATGATTTATTATCTCATAACAAATTTATACAATATGGACTACAATTAAACGGAATTTACCTTCACCATCAGGCAATAATCACCTTAGTGATGCCAATTATCGTACATTGTAGTCGAGGAATTTTAACTATTGTTTCTGCTTAATGCACAAATGCAATCTCATCCACAAGGATTTCGTAAAATGTACTCAAGATGAGTCTGCATGCCATTATTCGTAATATTGTGTCGCGAGGAATTTTAACTATTGTTTCCCCAAGTGAATGCACAAATGCAATCTCATCCACAAAGGGGATCAGAAAATGTACT
Source organism: Tetrastigma voinierianum (assembly GCA_016808115.1). NCBI lineage: Eukaryota > Viridiplantae > Streptophyta > Magnoliopsida > Vitales > Vitaceae > Tetrastigma > Tetrastigma voinierianum. The sequence continues at coordinate 1,144 of JAEQBH010005261.1, read as the reverse complement.
CCAAGATTTAGAGTCTTTGAGAATCTCCCATTTCTTTCAATTACCCCCTTCCTTGTGTCGCGACATATTTTCGGGTCGCAGTAAGCACTGGTCGCTGATAGGAATTGTCGGTCACGTACGGGACCGTGGACCAGCGGCCGGGGTCGCGATGTATTGTCCCTTTTGCACTAGGTCAGGCGCATGTAGATCGTCACGACAGCAGAATCTCTCCCGTCGCGGATGGGTGGTTAGCTAAGAAGGGTGGTTGTTGGGACCGCCGTGACCTAGGATTCGGGAAGCCTTGACAGGCTGTCGCGTAGTGTCGCGAACGAGTGCCGTGATGAGATCTGGCCAGACGTATGATGAGAAAGACACAACGATCACGAAGCACACGACAAGACGCTACTACAAGACGACAACACAAGATAAGGTGCACTCATCGTGCGGCACATGACAAGACCTTGCGATAAGTACGTTGCTGTGCACCGCTTTAGGTCATCGTTAAAAAAGTACAAAAATCAAGTTATTAAAATCAATTAGTGAACACTACCGACACGGTCCCACCGGGTCACAATTTAAGTGACACATCAATACACCGCTGCGCATCGCTATTTTGACCCCCATTGGTATACCCACCCATCCTTACGCTAAACAAACTGCTAACACTTCTATTAAGGGCGTTCAAATCCTTATAGCAAAATATAGTATAATACATACATTTGTATAAACAGTTCATTCCTTTCACACCATGCAATTGTCATATCCAAAACATTTCACAATCATTTTTCTCAAATCAATTAAAACAATTTAATATGATTTTCTTATGCATTTAGAACAAATAGTTCAAATCTTGAAACGAGAATAGAAAAAGATAGAACAAACCAAAATCGCCGCTTTGATTCCGATCTTCGGAATCTCAACTTCACGCGAGCCTCCTCGTCACCCTATTCAAATACAATGACAATCACATATTAGTAGGTTATTCTAGGAGTTTTTGGTCAGGGTTTATGTCTACCCGATACCCCTTCACTTGAAAAATTTTCTGAGGACACATGAGCCATAATTTTCTCATGCTTCCTCCAAGAAAATTTTAGCTCTATGAGTCTATTTATAGAAATTGAATCATCTCATTTGATCACCCAAATCGTTACGGCATTTTAATGCC